>CAJHUC010000622.1:0-25405 GCA_905146915.1 Ostreobium quekettii | reverse complement strand
GATTACAACCGATATGGCTGCATCTGATCCTCATGAAATACATGCCTGGGCCTCCGCCCCTGAGTGTGTCCGTCCTTGACTGGCCTGGCCCTCCAGACCGCTGGAGAAATCCGCTCTGTCAAGACATAGATGCCCTTCCAGCGAGGATCAAACTTCCTCCCTCTGTCGGCTGCTGCTACGGCATCATGCACCAACACCTGTTGCCCCACTGTGAATGTCATGGGCTTATGTAAAACCCTCTTGTCCCCCTTCTGGCGAGCTTGCACCCTCCGCTCATGTGCATGCTGACGGTCAGCCTCAGAGCCATTCCATAGCTCTGTGGGCGTGTATCCAGTCACGTCATGCACCGTATTATTGATCAGCTGTAGACACTGAGGAAGAAAAAGGCTCCAGGGGGCTCGACGTCCAGTCGTCTCCATATAATGAAACCGTACCTTGCGTAGGCGGTCCACCAGTGTACGATTCAGGTGCTCCACTAGTCCAACTGCTCGATGATGGTGTGGTGGTATGAAAACTTGCGTCACTCCAGCCTTGGTACACCAACTCCGCATCTCCGCAGAAGTGTAAGCTGTGTCATTGTCTGTCACCAACACCCGAAAGTCCCCATACCGCTGTATCCACTCTCGTAGGCCTTTCAGGGCACTTCGGGTATGCGTTGAATGCAGGGCAGTCGCATGTACTCGCCTGGTAGCACTGTCAATAATGCACTGAATGTACCGGTTGCCTCCAGCTCCAGCAGGTGAGACTGGTCCAATGAAATCAGCATAGACCGTATGCCCAGGTTCTTCGGAATATGGTGGTTGTCCCCACCGTCGTCTTCGGAAACGGGGCCTGAAACAGGCGCAGATGCCACACAGTCTTAACTCCCGGCGTATCCGGCTGATCGGGATCTGAATGCCTTGACGCTTCAACATCTGGTGTACTTTCTTGGGTCCCCAATGCCCAAAGGCATGCTCACGCCATATAAGCCGCTCCACGTCACCTTCTTCCTGCAGGTCTAACATGACATCATCCACCGATTCGACTGACTCCTCCTCGCCACTGGTGTCCGTCATACCCCCAGGCTCATCCTGTGAGCCCATGGTCTCCCAGGCATCATCAGGATCACTGTGTCCAACATCTTCCTCCTCACTAGAGTCAAACATATCCAAATGATCATCAACGTCAGCTTCACCCGATGACTCCGATCCACTATGCTGACCCGCAATTGCCCCTATAATCTTCATGTCGTCACCTTCTGAGGCAAAGAACACTCCTGTGTGGTCAACACCATAACTGTTCCAATCTACTGGCATTACATCTGCATGTCCGACTGCTGGCTGACTCAGAAGATCCTGTCCGACACCACAGGCCACCCTCTGGTTCCCTTCAGCTTCCATCCACTTTGAATCACCATCCGCCTCCGCATACGTCATTAGCTGTGACTCTCGCCCCGTCATGGGTTCCCCTTCTGGCGGTAACATGATCGTATTTGCCAGCTGTTGGTCAGGAGCACGTACAGTACTGAACTCCTCAATTCCCAAACTGTGAAAGATGGCTTCATCCGTAATGGTGTCACATTCTGAGATGTCATCTGCAAATTCCGATGGGTTCGCGACTCCCATCAAAACTACACCACAGGTTTGGTCACCAGAGAAATCCATCTCCCGAAGATGACGCACAGGACGACTCAGCAGATCAGCCCCCTTGTTCTCTACCCCCGGGACAAACTTGATTTGAAATCCAGGCTCATTAGCAATCATCCATGCCCATCTATTATAGGCACGTACATCAGTGTCATACACCGTGCCTGACTGAGCCTTTGTTACTAAACTATGACTATCTGTTTGTATCACCACCGGCAGGTCTCCACGATACGGCTTAGTCCGCTGACAGGCCCATTGCATTGCCCCCAACTCCCCAAGATAGGACGAGGACATTTTTGGCCATTTCTTACTGCCCAAATCCACCAGCCGATGCTCCCCATCCCGGCAGGCAAACAACATGTAACCCACATGATTATTCGCCCAGTCAGTATTCAAAACGAAATGGAAACTGTCAGACTGGCCACCAGGGAGCATTAGCCACTCAGCATTGTCCAAAGCTGCCCGAAAAGCAGCCACCACATGCTGATTCAGCTTGGCTATATCCACCTTCTCACCAGCCTTCAACTTCCGCAAGTCTTCACGCGGTGGGCCCAGTATTATTTCAATGTTCTTCACAGTCCGACGGGTATATTCCAGGATACCAATCACTCTTTCCAGATCTTTTACCGTACGGACGTCCCCAATCTCCTTCATCTTCTGCCTAATAAAGTGCTGAAGTCCAACTTTCCCATCTCGAATCAAACACCCCAGGAAAACCATTTCCCGTTCACACCATTGTACTTTATCAAAGTTTACCTTTACCCCAAAGTGCTGGAACCGACCAAAAATGTCTAACGCCACTGCCCGTAGTTCGTCAGGTGTCTCTCCACCCCCCAGTACATCATCGCTGTACTGAGGTGCTACTATGTCCCACAGAATTTCAGCTACTCTTTCCCCAAACAATGGGGATGACCATTTCCACCCCTGCGGTAATCTAACCCATCTAAACCGGTCAGCCCCAAAAGTGAATCCAAAAAGATGTGACAGCACCTCATCTACAGGAACCCCAAAGAACCCATCTTTCAGATCTATTTTAATAAAGTACTTCCATTTGGGACATATTTCCCAGATCTTTCTCCACACATCCACCTGGGAAGTACCTACACTAGCAAAGTAGGTGTTCAGCTTTCGGAAGTCGTTGGTGAAGCGGTATGTTCCATTCGGCTTCCTGATGGGGAGTAACGGTGACATATAAATGTCTTCCCCAACAGATACCCTTTTCAAATACCCCCTTCTGATATAATCTTGAAGCTGGTCCCGGACCAGCCTCCGGTCCGACACAGATTCAACCATATACTGTGTCCGTACACCACACTCAGGCGGGGGAGTCCATTGGACTTCAGACGCACGAACAATCAACCGCCTCATTGGTTCTTTTACAGGATGCTGACTCAGGTCCCCCACTTCTGGAAACATTCCCATGACTTCCCTCTGAATCAGCTCCCCTGTCACCTCAGAGTTCTGAACCGATACCACCTCCTTCACCCCTTCGGCAAACCGCTGAATCCGTACTTTGCCCCCTAGTACATTCACCAATACCGTCCGTGGGATCAACTGGATCGTTTCTCTCGTGGCATTAAAAATGTGTACTCTCAAACCCCCTCCTGCTGTCACTACCAGATCAGATACGGTCCCTGGCTTACTAAGCCCACACGTCAAAGTGACTTTCCCTTGACACAACACCTTATATGGTGGGTATACGATTGTCACCTCCCCAGGAGGAAGAAAACATGCCTTCCCAGCCATTATAGATACTGACGACTCATTATTAACCCGGACAGCTGTACCACCCTTTTTATCTAAACTCCATAGCTGTACTAAAGTGGCGACACCTCGACGATTATTCAACCCCTGGTCAGTTCCAGACTCTAGTTTTTTGAATCCATCACCTCAGCGTCTCCCTCCTTCACTACTGTGACGTAGGCAGAACACTTGATGACGTTGCCCGTTCCGAAGTCCTTCAGCTCCCGAGACAAGCAGTCCACTCCCAAGCTGAGGTCATGTAGTGTCGGGAAACCAATGATAGGATGCTTCACATCGGGGGAAACAAGGAAATTCACCCCCTTCCGTATCTGGGACGACGGTCCGATACGCAGCGAAGTCCTGATCTTCCCGACAATCTGTCCCATCTTGCCGTCAAATCCCATGACAGCTGGCATCTGTCCCTGCTTGTTGTACGGGATGCTCCTCTCCTCCACCATCCCTTGTGGCAGTATGTTGACCTCAGATCCCGTGTCAATCAAACACCGGTCAAACTCCCTATTGTGGATCAGGGCGGCAGCAAACATCAGTGTCCTGCCATCCACCTCAAACTGGGAGTCTTCAATGACGTCATCATTTATAGCCGTTGCCGTACTGGTCGATGGAAGTGCCTCTGTCCCCGTCAGGGCCTCCTGTGAGGTGGCATTCATTTCTCGGATGATGGCCGCACGCCTTCTCTCCTGCTTCCGTCTGCGTGCGTCAGCTTCAAACTGAGATATCTTGTGGCCGATACAATCTTGGGGTGGATGGAAGCCAGCCTTACAGATTGGGCACAGACCCGCCTTGTCCGCCTTCACCTTCACATCAGGGGGCTGCATAATCTCAATCTTCGGTGGCAGTTGGACACCTTCACCCACCACCTTCGCCAATTTGTCCGCCAGATTCATCAGCTTCTCCACCTTGGCCAGTCTCTTGTCGAGAGTTGCCTCACCTCCCTTCTTCCCTGACAGGCTCTTCCAGAATTGCCACGTGTCATGGATGGCCATGAAAATGGGAAGCTTCCAGAACGCCTTCCAAGCAGAGTGGATCAACTGTACCACCTCTGTCACGCGTCGTACAGTCGTCACACTGATGTTGATGCCAATAAAGACGACAATGGCGGCGATGACTTGACCCAGAATGTTCATGTTGCCCCGGGCAACATAACTCATGGTCTTCAATGACTGGAGCATGTAGCCGTACGGATTGCTGACGAACTCTGACGGGGCGCACAATGCGGCATCCACCATGTACAGTACACACGTGCGGACAGAAGTGCAGTTCACAATGGATGGCGCCACCAACGTCATCTTTGATGACGCATCTTCATGGTCAGTCTTGGGGCCACTATGCGCACTCGGTCCGTCACTCTCCTCCTCCAGCTCCAGCTCTTCGACGATCCATTCACGCTCGGCACCCCACATCCCGTCCCATGCTCGATGGAATAACGACTTCTTGGCTGATCCCCTCGACGATTCCTCCCGTACAGCCAGCACCAGGGTAGAAATCTTATCACTCATCTCCCGCATGGCCACGCGATGTCGCCTCAGCTCCTCGCGCGCCGCCGCATTCTCCTTTGCCAGCGCAATGATCCTCCTGTCTTCCGCTGGCGACTCACTTCCGCCTAACAGATAAGGCGTAGATGACGGTGGGTCCAGACCGTCGAATCGCAGTCCGGTGGCCTCGAAATCATCATCCGAGGCAGTCGGGCCGATCGTATCCGACACATCTTCCACCGTCAGGGAAACCACATGTCCACATGACGCGATGACCAGTCCCAGGATGCATGCCCATGCTCCGAAACCATGTAAAGATCAGTGCCGACCGACAGCACGACCCTCCGGGGCACGCACAGTGGAATACGACATGCGGAAACTGTAACACCGCGTCGTATATCACCGGATATCGATTCACACAGGACGCTGGGCTTATCCCTTTCCAGGAAACCGCCCGCCCGACCTCCAGGTCCCACCCTCGACTCGAGAGGCGGCCTGTTGTGGTGCACCAGTCGTAAGGAGGAAAACTCTTACAGACCGGGGGCGGCTACAATGCGCACCCCCGCCTTCTTATACATCTCCCATGTTCTCTCATACGACAAAATCCAAAAAGGTTCACTCAACGGTCCAAGGGTAAATCCAGATCTCACCACAGCCTCACATCTCGATTCTCTATCCTTCTGACCCGACGCTCCACCCCACCGTCCAATTCACTAGACTCAACTGATCCTACTCCCCCTTAATATGTCACTTTCAACGCAAAAACATCTCCCAGGTGTCCTCCCGTCAACCCCTGGGCATTCCCTTGATCCCCATATACGGTCCAGTCAGGGTCTACCTGTCACATCAATGGAAAACCTACCCGGCCGCTGGGTCCCGCGCTCCGCGACCGCACCGTCACCCATGCTTCTCAGCGGAGGGCGTCTCCTCACGGTCGAACTCGGGAATGGGCTTGTGGCCCTGGAGCCACCCCTGAATCTCCACTCGTATGGCGTCAAACCTCCACTTCTCCTTGATGTCCATGTCGCGGGCATGCCATTCGCCTATGGCCCTTCGCAAGGCAGGCGAACGAAAATCTTGTCTTGGGGGTGTGGGCGGCAGCCGCATCACGAACGAGCGATCTTCATCCAGACGACGCAGCTCGTTGTCCTCCGCCAGCGCTTCCTCCACTGAGCTTGCCGCCAAACGCTGGTGGAAAAACTCGTCGATGACCCTCAGCCTCGCTGCCCGAATGTCATCCTCAATATTTGTAAGCGCCCTCCAAATCACAGGCTTGTTGTCCAACGCCCGCAGCTCGGAGACCTCCACATCCCGCCGTGCTGCGTCCCAGGCTGGCTTGAGTCCCATGTAACACATGGTCTCAAACTGCATCACAATTTCTGCCCTCACAGCGGGGGCGATCTTGCACATGTCCAGCGAAAGCTGGAACTCCATGCCCGCCGTCTGGACCGCAGCGTATATATGTCGGTCGTCTGAAAGAGATGCCTCCCAGACTTCCAACAAAGCCTTCTGGAGGTCTCGCGCCCGCCGCCATGCCGTGTCCTCCTGGGGCTGTCCGTTCGACCCCGATGCATGCACCTCAGGAGCCGCCAGACGCGCCACCTGGAATTCTTCCAACTGTCCGCAGAGGTCCTTGACCTCATTCAGGCCCGGCAAGGCCTGCGCATGCCTCCACTCCAGTACCTTGTCCAGGCAAGGAGCATGCGAAGGGATGCTCGGAGCGCCAGACATCTTGCACAGCAAACTGGCGGCACGGAGGGCTGCTGCTCACGCACACCGTCGAAACCCGCATGGATCTCATGCATGCATCGCACAACACCCAGTCCGCACCCCCCTACTGATCGTCAGTCACATCAGTCACCTCCCAGGCGCTCCGAACAGCCTGGTTTCCTGTGGCCATCCGGCGCATCTCAAAAAATCCCCTTAACTTTCCCAATTCTTTACCAAATGAAAAACTGAAAATACCATTCGCTTCCTAAATTAATTCCGCATTACCCTGTATCATCTCCGCTTCTTAATGACCGCCTTTTCTATACGATCGCCCGAAGGCGTAAAAATTCAACCGCTCTGGTTTCGTCGCGGTGTACTTCATCGGCGTTACAACATACAGTCCAAAATGACAGCGCCCGATACCGCCCGATTCTGCCACCGATTACCGCGATTCCTCATCACAGCGCGCCCACGCCCATTTCCCACTGAGTCATCTCCGGGGCCCGTCCGTGGAGTCGCGGAGCTGGCCACCCCGCAAACCCCCTCGCTGCCCCGCCCAGGCCTCCGGGCCGGTGCGTTTCTCCCACAGGGGCGCCGCCGCAAACCTTTCCCGGTCAGATCGGCGGGAAGCCCCTCCTCCGTAAACCCACCGGCTCAGATTGGCACGGGTGGCCTTGCACGCAGTCTGCACCCGCCCGGACCATCGAGTCCCAGCCACTCGGGTCCGGGGCTTTGGGGTCGGGGGCTCTTGACCGAGAGGGCCCCGCCCTGCAAACGTTACGGGCAGACTGAAAGGCCTCAGGGAGGCGGTCGCTTTCCCCCGGCGGAAGGGGGCTAGCCCGGCACGGGTGCATGAGACCACCGTGCGGCTGCACCCCTCCATCGCCGGCCCATGGGTGCGCACGGAGCCGCCCGATCCCACAGTGGGCATTGCTCCGATTTTCCGCGGCAGGATCCTTCCCTGCCTTCCCCTGGACGCGTAGAGTGGGTCGCCTGCCCGCGGGCAGGAACTGCGTGGCGGTGTGGGGACTCGTTGCCCCTGGGGGTGGCGCAGAGCCCCCCCGAGTCGCGTGGCTTCCGATGTACTTCCGGGGCTGCGCTGATTAGTTGGCCAGGTTACGTGAGAGTCTCTGTCGGGTTGTCGCTGACCCTGGGTCCTGTCGCCGTAGCCGATGCTGCCGATACCATCCCAAAGGGCCGTGTCGTCCATACGATTCCACCCGGGCTGGCCATGGCTCCACCATACTGGAGTCCCATACCATCCAACTCTGGGCCTCACGGGGCACCAGCTTGTCGCAACTGAATGGCGCATAATTGAGCCATAATGGACTCATTATTGGTGACCCGAGCACAGGCCATTGAAACGAAGAACAGATAAGATTGTCAGCATCTTGTTGTTGCGGACAACAAATCGTTGAGCAAACTCGGTCAAGAGCTCGCAATCATTCGATCTTCACCAACCCAAAGGCCACCTTGCTCCTGCCTGGGGTCCGCTGAAAGTTTGTGTTGGGTTTTCAACTGAGCTGAACATCACAACTGGCATCTGCGGGCAAATTTCACTGCTGGAGCTCGAACTGCACGTGGTGTCTCACAGTCCCAACCAATGCCATGTGTTCTCCACACGTCAAATAAAGGTGCATGCAAAACGTTGGGTGGGCTTTGGAAACGGACATCGAGCAGGTATGATGCGCTTGTCAGGGTGGTGCCTTTGCATCTCTGTCCAAACTTTGGACAGCAGTTTGGACTCCAAACTGCTTCACGATGCAAGTTGACGGTTCATCACGAAATCGAATGTGTGCACATGGACGCGCTGTATGCTGTTAGCTCCTAAGCGTATGGTATATCGGCCTTTGATCATCGCTGCAGGCAACGCGCTGTTTTTATCTGGGAATGCTTAGCACCCAGCAGACGTTGCGGGAGCAAGCGTGGGACAATGGACAACACAAAAATTGTGCGACTACACAAGAATCAAGATGAGCGATGTGGAGGCAGGAACGCCCTGCGAGGTGTGCAAAAAGACACTGTGGGCGGGATTTGAGCTGCCAATGGCTCCATCCACGCAAGACATAGCAAGATTGTCGGGCGGCTACCCCTGGCGCCAGGTTGCAGGGCAGAATCTGCGCAGTACAAGACATTCCATGCACTGGCCGTATGGCTATGTATGCTGTTGAGCGGGCGATCGAAAATCAATCCTTGTTGACGATCGGCAACGGCCGTTGGTGACCGGCACCCATTTGGGTTTCGTCACTGCTGGGCCCTTTGCTTCTTATTCGATAATCGACGCGTGTGGGGAAAACAAGTGCGTGCACTGGGAAAAATTTTGGGTGTGTAACTACCACACCCTGTGGGGACGCGAGCAGGCAAGGATTCTTGTTGATAGAGACTGGAATTGAGTCGCGACAGGTGACGGCATGCTGACAATGCGTGGGCTCTGACATTGATGGCTGGTGGTGCGTTTGACTATGCCGGGTGTGTTCAGGTGATACTGAAACTTGAGCTTGTATAATTGCGCAGGCCTTGGTGTTGGGTAAATTGCCCCTTGAGTAGTCAGGCGCAATGGGGGAATGGTGTGCGTTGCAAGGCAAGTGTCGGGGGCAGGCCTTGGTGTTGGGTGAATTGCCCCTTAAATAGTCAGGCGCAATGGGGGAATGGTGTGCGTTGCAAGGCAAGTGTCGGGGGGGGACATTTATTCGCTTTTGAGGTATGATTGGATGGCGTGTAGACACAAGACCAGCATGCTGTTGATGGCACAATCGCCGTTGCCCGAATTCTCTTTGCACAATTTCTATAACAGCAATATGATGTTGGTCAAATGTTTATTAATATTCGCACAGCGCCAATGCACGTGTTGCCTTTAAATTCTGTTCATTGTCTTTGAGTCGTGCAGGGACATTTTAAAAAGACTGGTGTTCAAGGCGGAAGGGGCAAGTCTGGGCCCGTTCGGCTTCAGGCGTGTCCCAATCTTACCAGTGCCTTCCGCTGATTCGCAAATATTTGCTGGAATGCGATTTATTGGGCATAATTTGCAGATTCGTGTGATGCAGTGTGATTGTTTGACAGGTGCCATATCAGAGTCTTTGTTTGAGGTTGTACGTTCATCTACAGCTGATCCACTCGAAAATTTCAAAGGCGAGGTGTGACTGGCAAACTGCTCGAATAACGAGTAATTGAGCATTTGACGCGCATCCGTCAATTACTGATTTGTAATCCGATAATTAAATGGTGGCATATGAGAATTCCGTTCAGGGAAGGCCATCAACAATATCTTTGAATGGCTGTCACATTTTCTCGATGTTTTACATGCAACCTTCCAGATTGTGTAACTGGAGGTCGGTAGCTGAACACTGATTTGTAGCGAAGCTCAATGAGAAAAGCGAATACAGATTAAAGAGATGAAAGTCTGACATACCGAGACAGCCGCAGCTGCCATGTTGTGCAAGTAGATGGTAATGTGGTGGCTGACTGATGCACTCGTCGACCCGATTGAGATGGCGGGAGGACGGCTGCCCAAGATTACCTTCAATTTTACTTATTTTGGTGATCGTGAGTTGGAGCTGTGGGTCGGTGCGGTGGGTGGATGCTATGGGTTGGTGCTGTGGGGTAGCGTGTTGTGCGTGTGTGAAGCGTGAGTTCAGTCCGCCATTCTGAGTGTGAGTTCTGGTGATCGAAAAAAGGAGGCGTACTCTGGTAATAGAAAAGACGCCGAGACTTGCTCGCGGCTTCTCTTGGTTTAGTTGTAAGACAAGCTGAATCTTGGCTCCTTGTCCGACCAAACATGGCGAGCGCGTTTGAGCACCGTGTGCACCAAGGTTGCCACAGGTGTCAAACCAAAAAGGTTTGTCTTGTGCTGCTTTGTGCATGCATTCCGTTGCGGCGATTGCGACGAGCGGGATCTCGAACCGGGATGGCCAAGAAACTTTGAAGAAAACATTGGTTGAAAGCAGCCAACAACGCGCCCATTGCACTTTCCGGCCCCGGATAAATCATGGGGGATCTCATGTGATGGATGAACTAATGTCTTCGTGCATTTCAAAACCCCCCTTGCGCCCTGCGCCCACCCATGGTGCCAGTCTGCCCCCGTTGGCGAAGGGGGCGACTGCGGGGGCCCAGTTGTACTGGACGGCCGTCGCCCTTCCCCCGCCCAGTAGTGGACCGCATCGCAATCCCCGTTGGCGCAATCACGCCACCCTTTAGGCCAGGGCTCGGGTTCCCTTCTGCCTCTTTGTGTGTGGTGTCCTTTGAACCCTGCCCACGGTTCTGACCCCTTCGTCAGACCGGCGACTCATGGCCCGCGCCGAAGGCCACCGGCGGCCTCCTGGACTCCTGGCCGGGCCCCCCTGCCCTTCGGCTTGTTCCCACCGGCCTTGCCGCCCACCCCACCACCCCCTCCCCGTCCCCATTCGGCCAAGATGGGCGTATCGGCATTGGTCGCGGAGGAGGTCCAGGGGGCCCCGGCCCAGGCCCACCTGGACAAGACGACCGCGGACTGGGGCCTGCACAGGCTGGCCGACGGGATCGACCAAAAGGATGCGGACACGCCGGACAACTGGATCCCGCGCCACCCCAAGATCCTGCGGCTCACGGGGCGCCACCCGCTGAACTGCGAGTCGCCGCTGGACCTGCTGCTGGGCGCGGGATTCGTGACGCCGGTCTCGCTGCACCTGGTGAGCCCGTGATGCGCTGCCGATCCGCTGCGGGAAGGAGGGGAGCGGCTTCGGGGTGGGAACCCTGTGGAATTGTTTTGGCCGGCTGGCTGGCGGGTGATTCGCCGTGGACGTCCCCCCCCTGGCGTTGGCAGGCGGGGGCAGCAGATAGTGATGCGCGATCACTGGCGGATGACATGCGGTCGTTGGGGATGCGGGACAATGTCCATGGGCCTCTTGAAAGGGAAACTACCACAGGACGACCGAACGGGTCGATCGCCCGGCGGAAGTGCGTGGAAAGCGCGCTGGGCGGTTTGGGAACAGCGTGCGGCACTGGGGAAAACGCCGCTCGCCATTCTGAATGTACATTTGCAGGAAGACGATGACTGGTGTCGTGCATTCGTGGAAGCCGCCCTGGGCGGCTTCAACAGCAGCGAGTGGCAGTGAGGGACACGCCGCTCGAGGCTCTGTGTTTGCCGTTGCCTAGGGACGCTGATTGCCGCCGTGGGTTCGTTGGCGATGCTGCTGCGGCGAGGGATGCACGAACCCCTGCGCCAGTTTCTGTCCTCGTACGCACAACGCCGTCCGCGGAACTCACCTTGTGAAATTGCCTCCCGCTTGCCAAGGTTCGAAACCACGGCGCCGTTCCCAAGCTGGACTGGAAGACCCACCGCATCGAGGTCGGCGGCCTCGTCAACAACCCGGTGTCCATGAGCATGGACGAGCTTGTCAAGTTTCCTTCCATCACCATCCCGGTCACCGTCACCTGCGCGGGCAACCGCCGCAAGGAGGAAAACATGATCAAGAAGTCCATCGGCTTCAACTGGGGGCCGGGTTCCACGTCCTGCACCTACTGGACGGGCGTCAGGCTTTGCGACATCTTGAAGCACGCCGGCGTGAAGAGCCCCGACCAGGGCGCGCATTTCGTGTGCTACCGCGGCCCCAAGGGGGAGTTGCCCAAGGGAGAGGACGGCTCCTACGGGACGTCCGTGACGCTGGCGGCGGCCATGGACCCCAGCAACGACATCCTGCTGGCCTACAAGCAGAACGGGCGCTGGCTGACGCCTGACCACGGCTTCCCCGTGCGCATGCTGATACCGGGATACATCGGCGGGAGGATGGTCAAGTGGCTGAGCGAGATCACGGTGACCAAGGAGGAGTCCAACAACTTCTACCACTACCATGACAACAGGGTGCTGCCGCCGCACGTGGATGCGGAGCTCGCGAAGGAAGAGGGTGGGTGTGGCTGGGTGCGCGCTGGCGGGGTGGGGTGCGCTTGTCTGGTCGAGGAGTCGATTTCGTGCTGCCGGTAATGATGGCTGCTTCCGAACAGATCCGGACACCTACTTCCGGACGGAGGGACCACGGTGCACAATTTCAGTGAAATCAAAGGGCCCGCGTCGATGGTTGGCAGTCATGGCCGCGTTGGATTGTCACGTGTCTTGGGCACGGATATTGCCCTCGGTGGATTGGCTGAACGGGTAGAAATGGAAAAAAGCCAATGGAGCCGCAAACCTCCCCAACACCCAGGACTGGAGGACAGCCATCAAGGGTGGCGTCACTCAGCAAACAACACCTGCGAAAGGAAGAGAAGAGCTGCAAGGCATTAACAACACGTTGCAACTGGCTATTGTGCATTTTCGTGTTTGAGGGTGAACGCAAATTCAGTTGCTCACTGCCCTTTCACATAATGGTATACTTTGAGAAGTAAATCCCCAATGATGATGATGAGTAGCATTAAAAGGTTTGCTGTTCTCTTTGGTGGTTACAACTACTACATCAGTAGGCGATGTGACCGATACCCTTGAAAGGGCAGTTTGCAATAGTTAGTGGTTGTCTGCCTGCAACAATGAGTACAAGAGCTCATCTCTGCTGAACCGGTGAGTCTGCAAATGGAGAGAATTGGCACCGATTCTGGTGCTGTTGAAAGTGTTCTGTGCTGAGGTATCCAGTCTTCCACTGCACCAGCAGCCACAGGGATCGGCAGTGTGCTTTTTGTTTATCTCGCCAGCTTCTACTTGAATGAAGGAGAGTAGCATTGCCAATTTGTGAAGACAAATGTCACCACACACCAAAATCGAGTTGCTGCACAATTGTTCATTTGCACTCAGGGGTACCACAAATTGGTATTGTATAACCCCATTTTGCTGCGGACTGCATTCCAATATGGCACTGCTATTCACAACGCACAATGGTATGGTGGTGGTTTGCTCCCTTAAGGGATTTCTCTACAGCCAAGACTGGCTGGTGTAGCACGTTGGAATGAAGCTGAGTGTGGGTGGATGTGTTGCCAGCTTACTATTGATCGTTCTTATTGTGCAGGTTGGTGGTTCAAACCTGACTACATTATCAACGAGCTGAACATCCAGTCTGCTGCTGCCCGTCCTGCACATGATGAAGTGGTGTCTCTGAAGCATAACAAACCGTACAAGATCAAGGGCTATTCCTTCACTGGTAGGACAAAAACAGTGCGGACGAGCAGTGCGGGTATTTAAAAGTAAGGGAAGCAGTTTGGACAATCGTTGCCACTCCCAGAGATGTCTTCAGGCTTCATTCCACCACCCGAGTACGTGCTTCTTGCGACCCATTGCCACTGACTGCTTCTTTTACAGTCAGAGACTTCTGCACCACATTGTCACAGTAGGGATTACAATTTGAACTTGATGATTCTGGTGGCTCTGTCCACTGTGCAACCTGTTCCACTTTCCCTGCAGCAATCGTCTGGGGACATGGATTCGTTGAATGGTAGACCGCGTTTTGACAGCTTCGGTCCCAGCTGCATTTTCAGCTCAAAACTATTATGTCCCATGCAGAGGATCAGGTGCCAAACCTGTTGTAGTAGATACTGTGGTCTTTCTTTTCAGCCATGCCTTCCATGGCTGTGTTTCCAGGTGGCGGCCGCAAGGTCATCCGTGTTGAAGTTTCCCTCGATGATGGCAGCAGCTGGCGCCAGGCCACCATCCATCGCTTTGAGAAGCCCAACCCCTACGGCAAGTACTGGTGCTGGGTGTTTTGGGATCTCACTGTGGAAACCTTCGACTTCACGCGGTGTAAGGAGATCTTGGTGCGCGCATGGGACTCCTCCCAGAACGGCCAGCCAGCAGTGATCACCTGGAACGTCATGGGCATGATGAACAACTGCTACTTCAGGATCAAGATACACCCCCACACAGATGCTTCGGGCAACATCGGGTTCCGGTTCCAGCATCCAGCACCGATCGAGTTGGGCAAGCTGGGGAACATGGGTTGGCGGGAGGAAGAGCATCTGAGGGATGAGGCCATCAAGACTGTGACAACGGAGGTTGCAGCAGTGCAGGCGGCTGCTCCAAAGCCTCCAGGTGGGGAGCTCGATCAAGAAAGGTGCATTTGTGGCCATCAGCACGATGCAAAATAGAATACTGCAGCAGCAAGGAAGAAAGGATAGCATGGAGATTTCACAGTTCATGTGCCCTACTCCTTTCCTGTTGCCAATGCCCAGCAAGTGTCGATGTTTCTTTTCAGCATGACAGCATACGTGTTGAAACCCAGTCTAGCAAGGGGACGCTGATGGCAGTTTACAGTTTCGACACTTCAAGTCAAGATAGCATGCCAGAGTTTGGAGGTTATTTGGAATTTCAGACGAACGAAGTAAACCAAAGGACGAACAAATTTGCAATTCTGCACGTTTTTTCCACAAACATGCCAGTAATGATCCAGTTGCTCTCCGCCTCTGGCACAATACGCCCCTGGCACGACAGCTACCTCTGGCAGCAAAGCTCAACAATGCTTGCTGGTATGCCAGGAAAGGACTGTTGTGCTGCGTGCAGGGACTTGCATGTTGCGAACCCGCCCACAGGACTGAGACCCGTCTGTTTGGTGGCCTGCAGGGTCGAAGAACGTGTACACAATGGAAGAGGTGTCCAAGCACACCACAGAGGAGTCTTGCTGGTTCATCCACAACGGCAAGGTGTACGACGGGACTAGCTTCCTGGACGACCACCCTGGCGGCGGAGATTCGATCCTCATCAATGGCGGGCTGGATGCCACGGAAGAGTTTGACTCCATCCATTCCACCAAAGCCAAAGAAATGCTTAAGGACTACTACATTGGCGATTTGCAGGGCTGATCGTGCGGCATGCCATATGCACACTCTCACACTCGATGTGCCCACCACCTGAAGTGGCTGCTTGGCAGCCCTGCTAGGCGCTCGCAGGTCATTGACCTGTGGCTGAATGATCTCAGAGTCCCCTGAATTCATCGTTTTGCTAGCCACATAAATGAACGCGAGGTTGCTGGTTGCCAGCTGTTGTGCTCACCCTTGCCGGCGACGAACCTCTGACGTGTGTTTCTGATAAGCGTTTGTCTTGGAAGATTATGTTCATCCATTGTATATACGAAGTCACTGTTTGGCGGCTGTTCATCAGTCTTTTTGTTGAAATGACTTGGTGGCTGTCTTTGGCGTTGTTTCCGCCCGCCACACTTCTTTCAGGTGCACTGTTGACAATCGAGAGAACGTTTTCAATTCATATCGACGTGGCACATGTTGCAAGCGGCCATCGGAGCTTTTATTGTCTGGAAGAAGATTTGCAATATTCTGGTCGAACAGATGCCTGGCGTTCTGGTTAGAAGGAACAGTGGTTTTTTGCAACCCTGAAGGAATGCTGGAAGGGTCGCTCAACGAGAGTGTACAATGAGAATTGCTGTGGAAGTGATTTGGGTTTTCGCTGTGTTCGGGCCAGTACAGAGAATGTGTGTAAAAGGCAACTGGTCTGTCGCCAGTGTGCCAGCGATTGGTGGTGCACAGCGATCCATGTGTATGTGCGCGTCGCTTGCAAGACAGATACCCCAAAGCACGGCGCTCCATCATTTTCCTCTCACACCAGAGATGTTAGGGTATGCACTGTGAGTGTGAGTGTAGTGCCTGCCATTTGCGTCTGGCCAATGTGGTACCAAGACCCAATGGACTGATGCCATGGAAAGCAAGAGGTAGCGGCAGGACCTGTGCACCTTGGGTAACGAGAACTCGAAAGACGAAGCAGTTTGTGAACGGTGGGGCAGCAATGGCCTGTGAGATACTCTCATAGATCCCCCTAACCTGCAAAAATTTTTGATCCAGCCTTCCACCCCTTCAACCATTGTCGCAAGCTGCTGTGCCCTACCTGTCACTTGCGCAATACTTCGTCCCTTGCCCAGCTTGCCTCCGTGGAGGTGCCTGCCCCTCCCCAGCACCGACGTGCCCGCCCACCACCACAGCTAGTGCAGAGACTGCAACCGCCTGCCTTTTTCCCATCTGCGCTGTAGCCACATTGTTTAAACTCTACAACATCACACATGAACACCAACAACGATGTATCCATTGCGCAAGCGCACCAGCAGCACCTCATCAGCTTTGCTTTGCCCATCCAACCAAACCAGGGCCGATTCAAACCATTTAAGGTGCTCTTTCTGCACTGAGCAGCTGTTGAACATATGTGACCGCATCGGCGTGGGGCATGCGGACAGTCAGGTGCTATGGAAATTGGACCACTGTAGACATTGGGCTAGCTCCCTGTTCCGAAAATGCGCAGGTTGTGGTCGGAGGAGCCGACCAAAAGTGTATGGGCATCTTGCCCGAATGCCAGGCTGTACGCTCCCTTTTTTGGCAAGTTGCCAAGGGTCTTGAAGACATTCCAGTCCTGCTTGGAGCCAAACACGCGAACGTCTTCTCCCCCAACGGCAAGATAGAGACCACTGAAGTCGAATGCGACGCTCGTGATTGTCGGGCGAGTGTATGGTGCAAGCTCTCTGCGATGGGCACCAAACAAGTTTCAGTAAGCCAAGAGTCCAGCCAATCCAAGACAAGAAGCAATTGACAACAGTTTCAGTTGGATACAGGAAAAGGGTGGTTGCATGAAATGCACCAGAAGAGGAAAGATGTGCCAAACAAGATGCAAGGACTATCATCAAGAGACGTTGTCTCAATCGTCAAGCGTTGGCCAGTGCAAGGAATAAGATTCAGGGATGTGGGCATATTGCGCTACCAACGCATGGGAAGGGATTCGATACCTGTTCAGTGTTCACTCCCATTTAATCTGACAGCGAACAACAGCGAAATCTCCCTAGCCACATACACAGCCTGTAATGTAGCAACTTCAAAAGGGCTGTGCCCTCATGGACTAGGCCAGCTCTGGCTCTAAATGCACACACCTGAAGACCTTCAACTTTCTCAGATCCCATAGCTTGATGCAGTTTGCAGCTGCTGTTGCCATGTAGTACCCATTCTCTGAAAACGAAATACCCTTCACCGGAGTTGAGTGCGATCCTGAGGCCTCGTCTAGGGACTTGGCAATTGTCTGGCCCCTCATCTCCCACATGTGGATGGTACCGTTCTCAGAGCCACTGCCAATCAGCAACCCATCGGGGTGAAACTGGGCGCAGCAGTATGGTGCTTGTACATCTTGGTGATGAAGCTGCAAAAAGGCCAACAGAAAGTGCATCCATGAGGGCTGCATGAACAATCCAGCCATCTACACTGGACTCACCAGCGCCACATGCAATATCAACACTACTGCTGCACTCCTCTCTGCACTGAGAGAACCTTGGTACACAGCACAATGAGCGTACGCACCACAGCACTCAGACAACTTGTGAAGGCAACTTGACAGTGATGACCTGTGGCCAAGCTTGCTCTCCAGGCTGGGCCAGCAATGCACCTCTCTGCATGATGACATCATCAACAGAACAAAAAAACAGCTAAAGCGGTTTACCCCCTGCTAAGCATGCAGTGGTTTCTAAGACCATTTTTCACACTGACATGATCGCACACAAAAACCTCAATGCATGCAACACAAAAAGAATTAAGGACAAGACAACATTCTCACACGAGAGCATATGTGCAGGTGTGAGAGTCAATCCTCCACTGAGCTCAACTGGCCACATACCTTTTCGAGACACGTCCCAACCTCCAAGTCATAGAAGCCGAGAGTGCAATCCTTGGATGCTGACACAATATATTTTTCCAATTTTCCGCAGGCCACAGTAACAACATCTGCCTCATGGTCCTTGAATGCCATCGCTGGCTTCCATGTTGCCCCAGAACCACGCCACAGGCGCACTGAGCAATCAGCAGAGGCACTTGCAACAAGTTCACTGGTCGGCCATGCCACACAGTTGACCTTCTTGGTGTGCTCCTCAACAGACACCAGGATCCTTGATGACGACTTGTCGAATATCTGGACAGTGGCATCTGCTCCAGCTGTGGCGATAAGGTTTGTAGCGCTCGGGTTCGGCGCAACACAAAGAATCCCTCCCTGCCGTAGCAGGAATGTATTCTTTAGATTCTTTTCGAGGTCCATGACAAATTTTTTGCCTATGGAAAGTTTTTCCACCATTCACAATACATTGTGTTCTTGAGAGAGCCGCAATATCATGCTGCAGATGCATGTACGAAGTGTCTGCAGGAACCAGCAAGCAAGATAAAACTGCACAGCAGGCGAGCATAGACTTGAGGGCGTGACAGGCAAAGGGCATTCCAGATTGCTGCGGGTGCTCAGCTGCCTGCTGCTCAACAAAATCGCCACAATGCAGAGAAATACAGCAGTCAGTCAGCAATCGAACGAGATTTCCACACCTATGATGTGGATGGTTTGTTGCAAGGCAGGCAGGCAACTTTTCAGGGAGCAGGGCGCTTCTGTTCATTACACTGATCTTTAGATATAACCTCCCACTCCATTTTCTAAACAAGCACAATCATGCCAAATGAGCACAGTCCCTGTCAGTGTCTACCCATGCTCCAGAAGATACAGCTGGTGCACTATCAAAGGCACAATCCTTCACCAGGATGGCAGGTTATGGCTTGTCTATCAGTGTTTTATCTCAGTTGATCGTTCTTGCAGTGTGCCAAACCCTCTGCCACGCAGCAACCAGCTACTATTTGGATTGAGACAGCTCTGTACCATAGGGAGCTGTGAGTTTTCTGCTACAGCAAATTGCTGAAAAGCAGAGCACCTCACCTGGGTGGTCCGATGCAGCGGATGACTAGAGATCAACTCGTACTTTGCAAGCTCGTCAGTAGTTGCCAGAGTTGATGGCACAGTACGCTTCTTCCTCGCTTCCGAAAGCTGCTTGCTCATCTTGTGCAGTTCCTGCCCAACCTCAGCAGGAATACCTGGCCGAACCTGCAACAGTCACCAACATAGAATGTCAAATGTGCTGAGGTGTTGCACTTTGTGGAACTCACGCAGATGCAAGAGATAGCAACAATATAAGCCAAATTCGCTCTGCACAATTTGCAACTGAATTGCTGGTAAGGATCTGTGCCAGGCTTGTGTGGCAGACAGCACTGCCAGTTGCTTCCAATGGTGCAATGCATGCTGTTCAAAACAGGCATCTGTGTGCAATGAGGACAGGACCTTGCTGCAACTCTGTGCAGCCTAACGGTGCACATTCCCACCCCACCCCATATGCTTCAAGGTGCAGACAGGGTGCAGATATTCACAAGCTGTCCACACTATCCTCACCCTCTTGGCACGATCTTCCAATTCTTCATCTGCCATTCTTTTCTTGCCTCCTGCCTCTTTGATTAGGCCCTCAGCATCTTCCAATGCCTTCCGCGCTTCATCACGTTCTTGTACCAGCCTGAACAATTCAATGCACGTGTGGTTATTCATGCACCCATTGGTAGGGCACACCCCTTTTTAATCCCTCGATCCTTTTGTGCAATGATCGAGCACATGATAGCACTCAAGCACATCTGTATTGCATGAAGGCAATCGACCTCAATTTCGAAACAATCCATCTGCAATAGTCACAGCTGTCACTGTGCCGCTGCAACTGAATCGAGTGACAGCGCTTCCAGATCGCCTTTCATAGACTCATCGAGCAAAGGGGGATGGAAGTGGCCAGAAAAAGCAAATATGGTGCCCTTGGATATCTTCACATCACTAAATGATTCTCAGAAGCACAGCCGCTCTGGGGTCGTAATTGAACAAAAAGGCTGGCAGATTTTGTTTGCAAGGATCACTGCACAAAAGAAGAACCAGAGGGTCATGACAACCAACAAACTGCATGCACCAGCAAGCAATGTGAAGAACAGAAAGAAAGATCTCAAAGCGATGCCAGTGCCACTCATAGTGTGCCATTAGGAGGATGCTGGTCATCGTGACTCGATGGATGTGGCCACACTGGAGCACAGAAAGTAGTGTGCTGGTGATAGCGTGTCTGTACACTTGCAATCTGGGAAGAGATAACATAGATACCACAATGTACGCCCTTGGCAGTCTGCTTCTCCATTCTCCTGAAGCCCAGAGAAACATGCCCATCAACGAGCCAAACGCTTTGCTTCAGAATCAACTTCAACTTGCCTGGTGATGACTCGGCATGCTGCATCATGCTCATACATTTGGTGGCTAAGTGCTTGCCGTGTTGTGTGCAGGCTCTGCCTCAAGTTGTGGGTTTCCAGCATGAGGGCATCCCATTCCTGAACAAAACCACAAACGCTAGAGTCAATGTGTGAACAGCACACAGAAGCACAGACCACCTAACTCAACATGTCACATCAACTAATCGTTGGTGCCCAGTTCACAGGTGTATGCCTTGCCCAACTACACTGCAAAATTTGTACAGGGTGGGAAGTGCAATCACAGAGATAGCCTTCTCAACAACTGCACACCCTATGCCACCCGTGTGCTCTTGTACTGCTTGAAAGCAATGCATGGATGGTTGGAATATCAACAGTGCCTTGAGTGACTGCTGCACCCATCGCTGCTAGCCAATGATGGCAGCAGGTGATACTTGGGCTATGACACTCCATGTGCAACATTCGCCTTAGCATTCTTTTACCACGCACCACCACTTGCCAAGATAGATATGCAGGCCTACCCCACAGGATTCCAACACCTACTCCACAACCAAAACGGGTCCTCACATTTCTTTCTCCACATGGATGCTGTGATGAGACCACGCAGAATTCCCAGCAGTCCATAATGGGTTCCATTGATGCTGCGTATCCACTGTGACTAATTTATGGGTGTACAGCCGGCCATTGAGCAATCCACAGCACTTGTGGCATCCACAGCCTGTCTCAGCAGCAAGATAGGGAGCAAACACACTTCCCGTTTTGAGGACATGACGATTATGAGAACAAGAGAAAGAGGACCCACGTTGTGAAAGAGCCCCAGCAATCCAGGGATGCTCGTGGCGGATGAAGGTCGGGGCTTCACAGCCTGCGTACAACAATGAGCACATAACAAATGTCATGGCAAGTCAAGGCAGAGTGTTGTGCACTTCCAACACCGAAGGGCTTGCTTGTCGCACATGGACTACAAGGTGGACAAGGTTGTTGGAGATGTCCACAACCACAAACCAGCAATGCTCATGACCACAGGTATACCAGGTTCTGGACCAAGGTTCCTGGTTGGTTAGGTGAGTGGCTGGAAGAAAACCTACCCTGTGGTTGCATTGTGCCTCTGACATCACTGTATCTGGTGCCAATGCCTTTTTTCTGTTATGTACAGTCCAAGCAATCCACCACCCAAAGACTGCTTCCATGCAGGACACTTGTTGTACACATTGACACCAATCTCCAGCATCATTAGCTCATCAACTTGGCATCCATGGACATGGGTCAGGTGTGTGGCAATGCTATGCAGTCCATCGTACCTTGTTCGTTTTGACCTCAATCAGGTCATCTAATGTGGATGGCTCCTTGGTGATGGGATCCATCCCATGCTCCTGTTCCACAAGATTTCACATTGTCAAGCTAGCAATCACGACCTTCTTTCAGCAGTCCAGATAATCATCTGCGTGCCATTGCGGGAGCACAAGGCTGCATTTTTGCAAGGCAGGGTCAAATATTTTGCTCTGCAAGGACTCGTTTCATTTCAAACTCGAAAGTTCAGTCACTCTCTTAGGCAGTTGGGTGGCTGCTAGCGTCAGTTGAGGTGATCATACAATGATCGCAACATAATGGGGCTATTGGTGAACTGAACTGACAGAAGATGGATACCTCACTGTTGCCTGTTATTCCTTGGTGAGGCTTTTGGAGCTGACAAGAGTTGAGACACTGGACATGCCTGTTCATTACATTGTTCTGACTTGAACACTGACAAGCCAATGTGTGGCATTTGGCTTTATGTTGCTCTTCACAGGACGCAAAGAAATTCAGTCCAGGTCCTGTTCCACTTGCGAAACCCACATGCCACAGTAAAGACTGTTCATGAAGTGCATTTGGTGTGAATACATAATTCGCCATTCATACAGAGAAGGGCGCATAGTTAACACTGTGCCTGGAGCCGTCCTCTGGTTGGGGGCAATTCGCTTGGGCTGATGGCAGTCAACTGCTACGATTCCAAGCTGCAGTCCACTTGTTTCAACAAGGGACAGCACTGGAATCACAAGTACACAACAACAGCTGTTTGCAAGTTGCGATACATTTCATCCAAGCAGAGAGGAACAGCAGTCGTCAAGTTGCTTCTCTGAGTATACAAAAAAGACTGTGGGAAAAGGAAGCTGCAAATCGCCAGTTGATATTCCCAGTTGCCATGTTGCTGAACCAAATTGCTGCTTCTGCTGTTCTTTCTTTTAGAGGTGTCTTGACATCATCTCTGGAAGGCTTGCTTGGGCGATATCACAAGAAACGACAGCTCCTACCACCTAATTGGTAATACTCCAAAGGTTCAGACTCCAAGTTATTCAGCTCTTCTGCCACTGCAACAGCGTCCCAGAGCTGCACACTTCCCTTCAGCTGTCATGTTTTGTGATTTGGGACAACTGCAAGCAAAGGAAATGCGTTTTTCTGCTGTGCTGTCTAGCCAACAGCCACGGCTAATGGGGCAATAAGTCTGCATTCATCCCACCATGGCCCGTCCCGGCCCCATCGACTCACCTGTATCTCCTTCTCCACCAGGCGGCGCTCATAGAGCAGCCCGCTCTTCTTCGACACGACCGGATTTTCGGGCACGTGCCCGGACACTGTCAATACAGAACCCCTTAAGCAGGGAGAAGCAAGCGATGCGACACAGAATGCCCCTCAACTGTGAACGTTTCAAGGAGCGTAAGGCCAGCCAAGTCTGAGCTCACTGTCCATTCTTTCAAATTCCATGCAGTTCGCGCACGGGAATGCCGATCAAAGCAGCCTCCTGGGCAAAGGCTGTCCAGACTCGTTTGGCATTACTGGGTGGCGCCAAGGGCGCCGGATCTCTGCACTCACGCGAGCACAACATGGGGAGCAGCTGCACTGACGAGGTCGCGGGTAAGGGGTGGGCGTAAGGTCAATGTGCGTCGCCCACAGCGCCCACAGTCCGAGCAAAGGCAGGACCGTGGGCACGCGACTTGGTGCCAACAAAGGGGACAATCAGGGGCTAATGTGAGGTCATTTCCTGGAGATTTGAACTTGCCACATTTACAGGCGTTGTTTGGAAGTTCCATTGTTCATCATTGTACAGTAGGGTTCCCTATATAGCGCCCCCCTAATAGCGCCCCCGGCTCCCAATAGCTCCCCTTTTTTTGGCTTGTCACCATTTTTTTAGTACTTTATGCAACTTCACTGCTTGTGGGACCTCAAGCTACTATGGTATACAAGCAGCCACACCAAAGAAAGGTCTCCGATGGACAGATGGCGCGGTGGCTGTCCATTTCTGCAAACTTGGCATATTGGGGACGGGTGAACAGCACGTCTGGTGCGTCCACTGTGGGGCCCGGGCCCAAGGCCTCCCTGGGAGGCCAGGGGAGGTGTGCGTTCCGTGGCGGAACTCCATATATGCACAACAAAGTGGGCACTGCCCGCTTGGGCTCCTTGCGGCCAGCAGAATGGAGGGATAGGGAGGGGTTCCCAATGCCGCGGCGTCCATTTCTTTAATGCACAGATTGACGCAGAGTCCAGGGTCGACAGAGACCATGTCGCAAACGAGCATTGTGTGCAAGCCTTGCCCTTGCCCCTCAGAATTGGTAGGCGGCAGTGCCTAACGTCCGAGTCAAGGCCAATTGATGGCACTCGTGGGCGCCAACCAGGGCAACCATGGTTGGCACCATTTGGCGCCAAAGGGGGCCCAACAATAGTGAGAGTGTGAGGCCACGTTCGGCCTCCCGCTTCTGCGTTTTTGTTGTGACTTTCGTGCCCAATTCTTAAACGCCACGCAAATGTTATTGACTATTGGTATTCGCCCATGCTGCACCTGCCACTCTGGGCCATGCAACTTGCATACGGGGAAGACCCTGACTCTGGGCGACCTCCCACATGGGTGGGGAACGGTGGGGCGCATTCATTGGGTGATGCGCTGTTTACAACGATGCTAGCACTCGGATGCAAGGACGTCCCACCAGTACATACACGTGTGGTCGTTCATGAACAAACAAATGGTGTTATGCAACTGTGCTCGTTACATATAATCTATGGTGAGATTTCAACTTTGCAATGCACCACAATATTCATTACATGCTTTGGCTACAGTAGTATGGGTGCCCAACAAATAGTCACCTGATTAAGAATAAATCCAAAAAACTCCACAAAAGCAATTTATGGCTATAGTTCAACAAACGTCTTATAGACCAAAATACAAGCCCTCAACATATGGTTTTTGAAGGTTTGAAGAATTCGTTCAGTTGCGTTTGCATATTCTTCTTGGCACTTGTGTGCTTGAGGGACTTTTGCTTGGCCTTGTACAAATAACCCACTACCACATCCAAACTTGCTTTGATAGCAAGATCTTCGAGGACGATAAAATAACTCGCTATTGCTGGATATGCAGGCAATTGAAATCGCTTATCTCATGCTTCATGATGTGCATGGCGTGGTTTTGGTTCGATGTAGGCGATGCGCCCGCCGAGGCGCCCGATCGGCCCGGATGGGCCTCCTCCGCCAGATGGCGGGCTTTGCCGGGGCGCTCGGTCTTTTGCGTATGCAGTGTGGGCCCAGGCCTACAGGTGACCGGGTATGGGGCGGCCGTGCGTGCAATGGGTGCGCAGCGCCGTGTGGCTTGCGGGTGCAGCCATGGGGTACGCGGAGTGGGCGAGAGAATGGAGAATTACAGACTGACAGGCGGTTACCCATTTGAGGGGGTGGCCCCCGCCCGGATCACATGAAAATGCAGTGTACGGGCCCAACAATGGTATCTCATTCCCCAATACGGTTCAGCAAAGGGGGTCGTAAGTACTGGTAATATATCTATCAATATCTCCTTTACTGCTAACCCAATGGAGGTGATACGGACCCGGCTGAAGAACCGCTCGGACTGGG
>CAJHUC010000621.1:0-67940 GCA_905146915.1 Ostreobium quekettii | reverse complement strand
GGGGAGTGATGTACCGGTTTAGACGGTACATGGGGCAATAATACGATATCCGGTCCGATGGGACTTCGGATATCGTATTCTAACAATAATAATAATAACCCAGACCAGGGCGGTGGCCGCCAGTACTATAGTGCTTGGGATACGTACTTGGGATCCGGTGTTGGGTCCCGGGACTAATGGCCTTCGAGTGCCCGCACTGGGCAACCAGTTTCCCTGTCAAACAACCCCTTTGCGTGCCCCCTCACCGTGGCGCGCAACAGTTAGGTAACAAGGTAAAGAGATGTTCGGCCTGTCAACTCCAATTCACCTATCAAACGTTGCTTTCCTGGCTACTCACATCTTTCGATGGTATTTGTGCTATTTCCAAATTTTGCAAATGACCACTAAGCTGGCGCCCCGTGAGGCCCACAATGTGGTCCAGAATTCCATGGATAGGCCACGACAGACAAAGGTACAGCATTGGGAATCAGGTCATCAACAACAAGGGACAATGGAATTCATCAATGGCCATTTAGGTCTGAGACATGGGCAGCAGAATATGCACGCAGCTGTGGGCATGCACAACGTCAGTGCATTGAACTCAGACTTCGACTGTGACTCAGGGATATGACGCCCAAACTCGTCCATCAGAAAATGAGTCAAGATGTTGGCAGGCTGCGTGTTTGACTCCTCAATGACAGCTATAAGGAAGGCCGTTTGAATTGGCAGGGGTTTCAAAGTCAGAAAGATGTGAAAATTGTTAAAGATGTGCTACATAGACGTTTGATGTCGAGTTTTTCCTATTTTAAAGTTTGGGGGCTTTCGTGTTTTTTCTCCAATGGCACTTGACAGCCAGAATGGCGACATGAACTGTTTGGTGGATGAATATCAGAAGTGGTATTAGTTTTGCCATGTGTTGGCATGGATAGAATGTCCATGGATGCGCTAGTTGGGTGACATCATGTCACTTGAATTGCCATGATGGCGGCTGTGTGAGGTGTGGAAGTTTTTTAATCGAATCTGATGGGCCAATGGGTAGAGGGCTAAAGTGGCATTTTTCTGCAGCCTGGGCCGCGTGTTGTGCGGTGTTGATGCAATCCTTGCGTGAGGATTATGTGAGTAGCTAGTGATAGCTTACAAATATGGGACGCCCGTTCGGGGATAGGACGTGCAGGGAGGGAATATGATGTGAACTCTCAGAGCGGATAGGACATTTTAAGGATCAAAGTGGATCTGATGTGGTGACATGTGCGATGTTTCGAGGGGCTTTTTTGGGTGGCTGACGCGACACGTGAGGCGCCACAAGGTCGCTCTGCCTGTTTTCTGGCGGGGATGCAACGCAACCAACACGAGTTTGTGAAGTTGTAAGCGCCTTGCTGGCGTTCTCCGAGTGTGTGTCCTTTGCACACGGGTCGCGGCGTGTAGCCCAACCAGTTTGGCTTCAAAGCCAGCGGTTTTCGGTGCCAAACGTTCAAATTTCGGCGTGGTGCACCCGTGGTATGCTAATCTTGGCGCAGCGGGGGTTTGCGAGTGAGTCTGTGGGGATCGTTGTGATTTCTGTCAATACTTCTGTCCATGTCCTTTTGGATTGCATGCGCCTGGACATGCATGGCCAGTGGGCAGGTTCCGCCTGTATTTTTGTGGCCGATTTGCCAGCGACATGCTTGCAAAGCAACCCGATTTCAGTGCCTCTTGTCGCGCTCTTCAGCCGCTGTGGGGTAGGGGACGGCCGAGTCTTTTTGAAGACTGTCGCTGCGCTATTCTGGGGGGTCCGGCCATGTTTCCGCCACGATCTGAAGACATTCCTTTGCTTTGGTTATACTTTTGGGCACAGCTGTACCCAAGAGCAGTAGATTTGTGTGCCATTCTGCTAAAAGCGCATAAGGAGAGTAAGCAAACAAATTTAAAGAGGTATCGGCGGCGACCATACTCGGGACAAATGGTCACCAGACCGAACAGGCGACCGCCCGGGCTGCTGCGCGGAATTGTTTCTCTTGGCCCCTCTGATACCCTCGTGCCAACAACCCCCTCCACCAGCACAAGGCCAGCGGTGCTGGGCTCAGCGTGATTGGTTGAGAGAGCCTTGTGCGAGCAGGGCGCCCCGTCCCCTCCGCCGTACCAGCAGCATGGCCCTCATGTCGAAGCCGCCTATCTGCGTGAGCCCATCGAATTGTAATGCTCGCCTGCTCGTCCTCAGGCCATACATGAAGTCACTCAGGCCCGTGTCCGGCCTGGTGGCCTTGGCTGATGGGAACCGGTTGAGCACACAACAGAATCCGACTCCCCAAGAAGAACTGCCCTCCTCACCTCGGTTCGCTGTGGGACCGGTTGAGGGAGTACCCGCCGGGAGCGCAGGGCTCCGAGCCGACGGGCAGCTCAGGTTGGGTGGAAAGTGGGGCCGGGGAGGTGCGCGCCGGAAGTGGGTCGGTTTGCGTGGGCGTGGGCAGTACGCGAGGCACTGCTCTGAATTGACGCCTTCTGGAAAGACCCCAGAGCGTCGAGGTGCCGGGCGGGTTGGCAACTTGACCCGTACGTAGGACAGCTAGAGGCGCGCGGCCGACGGGAGATCACGCGCCCGAGGGGGCGGCTGTGATGTGCTGTCGCTGCTCTTATGAAAGCTATAGAACGCCTCAAGGCCTGGTATAGGAAAGTGAATGGCCTAGGCCAGGTGCACAGCGAGGGCGGTGGTGACACGACCACGACCACCACTTCGGAGCCTTCGCTCCCTTCGTATTCCTCCACCGGGCGCGCCCGGAGCGCCTCGCGCGGGGAGGAGCGTGAGGACGACAGGGGCCACGAGGTGAAGCCGCGACACCCGCATCAGCCCGGCTACGCGCGCCCCCACACGGCGCCTCCGGGACCGCAGGAGCCTCAGGGCCTGCCGAAAGGGTCGGCGCAGCAGCCGCAGCGGGTGTCTCAGCAGGCCCAGCCGCACCAACATCGGAGCACCCAGCAGAAGGTGCGGATCGGCATGGTGCGGTCAAAGTCGGATGGGGCGGCTGACCTGCGGGTCGGGCACGCCGCGTCGCGGGTCAGGTTCCTGACTGTGGGCTTGCGTTGGCGATCTTTGCAGCAGAAGAGCATGTCGCGCTCGAGCGTGGAGCCCCGGGACTTCTTCACGGAGTGCGGCGAGAGCAGCCGGTACCAGATAAAGGAAATAATCGGCAAGGGCAGCTACGGAGTGGTGTGTTCCGCGGTGGACAAGCTGACAGGTGTGCAGCATCCCTGACGCCGCGTGCCGGGATCGCCGACGTCGGTCGCCGCCTGTGCCGCCTTTGCGCGACGGTCGTCACACTCCGCCGACTTGGTTTTTGACGCAGGGGAGAAAGTGGCCATCAAGAAAATCACGAACGTCTTTGACCATGTGTCCGATGCCACGAGGATACTTCGCGAGATCAAGCTGCTCCGCCTGCTGCGGCACAACGGTGAGTGTGGCGGGCGGGCTGCGGCTGGTGCTGTTTCCTTTGTGGCCGCCGTGGCCACACACGGTCTATAACACAGACATCGTGGAACGTGCAGACATCGTGGAAATCAAGCACATCATGCTGCCCCCAAGCGCTCGAGAGTTCAAGGACCTGTATGTGGTGTTCGAGCTGATGGAGACGGATCTGCATCAGGTGGGGAATGATCTCCAATGCACCGTTTGAGCT
The DNA here is from genome assembly GCA_905146915.1 of Ostreobium quekettii. NCBI lineage: Eukaryota > Viridiplantae > Chlorophyta > Ulvophyceae > Bryopsidales > Ostreobiaceae > Ostreobium > Ostreobium quekettii. Next base: position 64,311 of record CAJHUC010000621.1, on the reverse strand, counting down.
TCCCTTGCCGACACCTGTGCTCTGACCTCGTCGTTCTCCGCGTGGCCAGGTGATCAAGGCCAACGACGACCTTACCCCTGACCACCACCAGTTTTTCCTGTACCAGATGTTGAGAGGCCTGAAATTCATACACACTGGTAAGACGCGCCTTGGGAAGAGTTCATTCTGAAATGGCCTGATGTGTGTTATGCAGCCTGCTGTCGACCCTTCAGTGTCTGACACAGTACTTTTGGGGTGGTGGCTGCGCAGCTCGGGTGTTCCACAGGGACTTGAAACCCAAGAATATCTTGGCAAACTCTGACTGCAAGCTGAAGATATGTGACTTTGGGCTGGCACGGCCCGCGTTCAATGACATGCCCACAACCATCTACTGGACTGACTACGTGGCGACGAGGTGGTATCGTGCACCAGAGCTCTGTGGCTCCTTCTTTGCCAAGTATTCTCCCGCAATCGACATCTGGAGTGTGGGGTGCATCTTTGCAGAAGTGCTGCTTGGGAAGCCACTCTTTCCTGGGCGCAATGTGGTGCATCAGCTGGAGTTAATTACAGAGCTCCTTGGAACACCGCCTGCAGAAGTGATTTCAAAGGTAGCTGCTCCTGCCTGAGTGTATGGCTGGCTTGTCAAGGGTGCTGGGTCCTGTGTAAACTTCTGTTGCGTTGCACATGGTTTGCGCACAGGGAAATAAAGACTCCTTCTCAAGCAGAAGAGGGCTGCATGTGTTGGAGTTCTGCTCACCAGCAGCCAACTAACAGTCTGCTGTGCAACTCAGTTGGAAATTGCGCCGATGAGCATTAGGCTTGCTGTTGACCGTCAGAACTTCGGCCAGCTTGAATCTTATGGTGCAACATTTTCCTGTCCATAATGTTCACCAAGGTCGTTCCCTTCTGTTTGGCATCTCAGACTATAGCGATGTTCACAGCTATGCTTGGAACTGCAGCTATCTTGTCCCTGCCCATGTGCTGGGCCAGTGCCTGTTGCAGCAGGTGTTCCTTGGTATGGATCAGCGCCTCACTGTCGAGCTGCTGGCGAGCCAGTTGTCCATGGGTGCCAAAACTGTTTGGCAGGGCTGTTTCCCACTTGGGTTCACTAGTACCCAGTGCCTCTTGAGTTTCCACGCTACTGGACAGGTGAAGAACGAGAAGGCCAGGCGTTTCTTGACCAGCATGCGCAAGAAGCCTGGCATCCCCTTTGAGGTACACTTCCCAAAGGCAGACAAGGGCGCCCTGCGACTGCTGAAGCGGATGTTGGCATTTGACCCATCTGAACGGCCAACTTCTGAAGAAGCGCTGGCAGATCCGTACTTCCATGGCCTTGCCTCGGCGGCAAGGGAGCCCTGTGGCAACCCTGTCAGCAAACTCGCGTTTGACTTTGAGCGGCGGAAGCTGAATGTGGATGAGGTCCGCGAGCTCATCTACCGTGAGGTCTTGGAGTATCACCCTCAAGTGCTGTCCGAGTACCTAGCAGGCAGCAAGCCGATGAGCTACATGTACCCCAGTGCTGTGGACAACTTCAAGCGACAGTTTGCACACCTGGAGTCTGGCATGCCCCTACCCCGGGGCTCCACCAGGTTGGGACATGCGGCCTCCATGCCCAGGGAGCGTGCTGTGGAGTACCAAAGCGAAGTCACGAAGTACACGCACGCCCATGGCCGAGGGCATGATGATAAGGACCGGAGTCATGTTGTGGACCACTTGGGGTCCTCGGTGCGCAACATGACTGTAGCTGAGCACCCACACAACATGGCTTACCACCCAGCTGGGCACTATGCCCCGAGTTCGGCGCTGAGGTCGAACAGCTTCCATAACTGACAGCAAGAGCGAATGGATGCATAGCCGTTAGCGGTAGGCGCTTTTTTATGGTTGATTGTTTCTAGCTTTTAGTTTAGACAGAACTGCACAATCCCCTTGGTCCGTGGTGTGGAGCTGGCTATTGCAGCAGTGGAGCTTCTTCTGGGTGGTGCCCGCATCCCTGACTTTAGAGGGCTTGCCCGCTGCACATAGGAGTTTGGCTGCACATGGGAGAACTGCCGGAATTTGGTCTGGTCACGTGTTGTTGGCAGCTGCTGGGCCCTTCAGCGTTGAAAGGGAAGGCCATACTCGGTTTCAGTTTCCAATGATGCAAGAGGTAGTCAATAACACATTCATTGCAAGACGAGGGGGGCAGCGTGGGCAACGGGTATAGGGGATTTTATTCGCGCTTGTGATTCTGGACTCGTCCAAAGAAATTTTTTGCGCATTAATCGGAAGAGAGCACCAACCCACAACAATTTTGCCCCTCAATGTGGGGCAACATTGTCAACCATTGAATGTGCAGGGGGATTTCGATCCCAGGAGAGAATGAATTAGACTGGTTGTCAAATGCGTTGTTGGGTTGCTGGCAGGAGTGTTAGCTATGCAAGAAATTTGGTGCTGCACTTGTGCGATGGGGTCATGACACGGGCCCCGTTTGGAAGCAATAGCAATTCATGCTTGCGGCGTTTGAATGTGAAGATGGTGGGAATTCGCGCACCTCAACCACGGGGGCACGGGGCCGTGCTGACATTGCATTTTTCAGCCAGACAGTGAGAATGTTGAGGCACCTTAGGCTGGGCAAGTTGCCAAGATAACGGCAGTGTGTAGAGAACGCGGACATATCATGCATTGGTGCTGTAGTGTGCCGTGTGCGCGTTGCAGGGTGTGTGGTCCAATTGGGCGAATAACGGCTGGATGAGACAGGCCCGTGGGGGGCTGCAGAGGGACGCTGTGGCGACACAAAACAAGTGGCAGTCAGATCCATCGTGCCATCCCGTATTGTGGCATGCCACGGGACTCGCACATGGCACGTAGGTAGGGCGTCTGGGACCGTGCGAGTGAATCGCAGAGCTGATGCAACCAGCGAACAGGTTTATCGAACACGACTATTCTGAACTGCTGGCTACCGGCGAACCTCTTTTATATACGTTTCAACTTTTCTTTAAACTCTCGCCGTTTTCATGGCCCATGAGCTCCTATGGGGCGCAATTCATCTGTTACTGCATGCAGAGTTGGGCTCTAAGTATTAGCGATGAGCGACGCCAGGCTCATGCATTTGCAGCTGTTTTGTGCTGCACGACCGTCTCCCGGTTCGACACAAAAAAAGTCCTCTCATCGTCCCCAAACACTCTGCTCTGTCCTCCAATTGTGCCTCTGCTGCTTTTCAGACATTATTTGATGGCCAAGGGCACGTGACCATGGCGCAGGTGTCCGAATGTTCCCAAAAGTAGCGGCGCGCCCATTGAGGCCCAAATGTGTGCCTCGCAACGGTGCAACGGGTGTCCCGTCATATCCTCGTTCACGCAACAGCTGCTGAGTGGCATGCCGTCGGACTGTCACTAGCCCGCGGGACAGCACGTGCAAGGCTTTTTTGACGCTTTCCCCTTCTCGCGCTTGCCATGCTGTCATCATCGGAAGTACGGAAAGTCAATCTGATTGAGGTGATACATCAGTCGTCCTTCTGCAATAGCTGGGGGTTGCTTCGGGAGGCGGGTGGGCCGCGGGACCTCAATTGGGAGCGCAGAATCTCATCCTGGTGGTGCGCGTGGTAGTCCCCCCCTCTCGAAGTTGAGCATCTCATAGGCTCTTGCTTAACAACAACACACGTGGAGGCTGAAAGGACACGTCGGGCTTGGTGGGGCCCACCAGTTGTTCCTCAACGTCAGCCACAGTGCATTGCCGGCTTGGGATCAGGTGCTTCTAGAGGAGGCCCGAGAGAATGGGGAAGATATCGAAGCCCCTCCCGACGACGCAGCGCAGCTGTGGTACGTGTCTGCAATGTGACCAACGCTCAAGGCGCCCACGGGTGGCACTCACCTGCTGTTATTGTTTATTACAGTGGACCCAATATCTGCATGTCATGTCACCGGCACACGCAAATACAGCGTAGGATTTCCTCGTACAAGTGTCACAGCCCATCGCAGGACCAATGTTCCGTCAGAAACAGCCAGCACTCAAGGAAAGCTCTCCAGCTACTGTATGTCGCCACCATCTTGTGCACTCATGCGGGTATCACAGTGAGAGATGGTGTGCAAGGCTCCGAGCCAATGAGCAAGAACACGCAACATCAATAACGGGAAGGGCAGGAAATCCACAGTCGCATGCTCCTGCCATGGAGATCCCTTCAAGGAAAAGAATCATCGGGCACCATCAATACGCCTATCGCCTTGGACAGCTTCTAAGCGCATATTGGTCCAATATGTTGGCGCTTCCATTTCTGACCATTGGAAGGTGCTCTATTGCCTAAAACTACTCTGCCAAAGTGCCAATCAGTGGAGCGGGTGTTGCGGAGTAAAATGAAAGGACCGCTGACTAGATTCACAGTGCACAATGTTGCCTTGGTTTGATGTGAATGTGGACAAAGCTACTACCACGCGGCAAACAGGCTTGCGTAGATTGGAAAGGAATCAGGTGGCGCAACAATCCACATAAGCATGTTGCACACGTGCCTAGCCAAGCGGTGGTGCGGTGAAGTGAAATTGGGTCGCAGGACTGAGGATGAAATCCGTTCATACTTCGCGCCGGGAAGCCAGAAGGATGCATGGCGCTGTGGCAACTCCCAGGTGGCTCTTTGCTTACAGAATATCAGCATATGGTGCTGCTAGGCCATGTCATGTGGGAGATATTGGTCACCCAGAACAGCAGCGTTCTGAGAAACTAAGCTCCTTTGCTTCCACTACCCAGCCATGCGGGTCGGCGACTGATCAGAGAATGGAAGACATTCGAATCACTACCATTACTTGTACGTAAGTGGAGTTGGCGCTCGTTGGGACTGTATCAATGGACACAACAAAGTGCATCGACAGTGGCGGAGCGTCTCGCTGTCTCTGTAGTGGAAGCCACATTGGCATAGAAGGCAATACACATGCCCATTGCACATCTGCATGTTGTTGCTGCTCACAGGTGGCAACCAGGTTTCCATGTCCCTCAGAGGAAGAATTCTCCTTGTGGTTCCCCGGGTTAAGGCTCACAGGCACAGCGCGTGATACCCCCAGGTGAGAACACAATGTGCCACTGGCGGCAGTGTGAAGCGAAGGCGAACGTGAACTGTGCTCACTCGCAAAATGAACATGACTGGCTAATGCAATTGACATCACTGACAATTTGGGTACGCCGGTTAAACTTCCTTGGTGGCACCAACAACACTCCGTCTGGGGGCTGCTTGTCGTCTCGTCGGGATGGCTTGACCTAAAGAAACTGACTGGTATGCCGTTGGGCCACATTTAATTCATGTGTTGTGCCTATTGGTCATAAACCTACCGGCAATCGGGAATTAGGTGTTGTGCAGGTGGAGCACGGTCAAAAGCATGTTATGATTCAGCGCACACAATTGTGCAACGTATTCCCCCACCGACCCTGTCGCCCACGTAATCCATCTCAAGGCAGATTGACACATGATGATATAAATCGAGGCATGCATATATTAGAGTGCACTATTCCTCAAGTGACGCCCACCGAATCACCACCTGTTTCGCATCAGTTGAAGTTAAACACAGTGCCATCCCATAACGCAAATAAATCGATACGTCTGCAGTGCTATTTTGAAGCGCCACACTCTAAACACTAGCTATATATAGCCTTATATATAAGGCACGGATTCAAACATGCATTACTTTCATTAGGTACACTGTTTTGTGTTTTCATAACGCTGGAAACGCCGAAGACATGTACACCAGTGAGGGTACAGGGACGAGGAGGAGTCCAAGTCCACTGTTGGTAAGTTTGCAGTGAAGCACGATCCCATACAGAAACCTCATACGCCGTCCACAAGGGAATAAGCGCCCACGGGGCATGCATTCAAGTTGTATATTTGGTTCAGTGCAGAATGCGAATTTCCTTGTTGGGCGAGTTTCAAGTTGGTGAAGAATTCTGAATCCCAGTAGAGTAAATAGCTTTGCCTCGAACTTGAAATTCATTCTATACTAATTTAGACAACCAACATCGTGCCCGTAAATTTATACGTCCTTATTGGAAATTTTTCTTGCCGCTAGAAATCACACATGAACGAGTGCAAGCCAGTGAGGGCAGGGCTTTCTTCTCCTTGGTGCTTTGAGGCTGTTGACGAAAGCCAATCCACGTTTAGCCTATTGGTAATTTGCCAATGGGATCTACTTTGAAGTACATCCTTTGGCAAAAATCTGTAGCCAATAGCATGAAAGCATGTTCAAAGACAAGAAGCGACTTATTTCATTGACGGCTAATGGCGCCTGTTGATGATCAATATAACATATCTTATTTCAGGTTTTGAGCTCTGTCGATCAGCCGAATTGTCAGTAGCTGAGACGAAGTTCGTGCTGAAGAAACGCCCTATCCTTGTTACTCAGGAGTGGTGCCGCAAAATGGACTGTGAATGTTTGGCCGTCCAATTGCCCGGTCGCAACGCCCGCAGAAAACAGCCATTTTGCAACAGCGTGCAAAACGCAGCTGAGGCCCTCCTACCCGTCGTTGTTTCAAGGCTGCAAAAGACACCATACGCAGTGAGTTTTCGCTCACTGAACAACAATATTTGATAACCCAAATCATATGAGAATTTCTACTTCCAAATCGCGCAGGTAAAAATCAAATTGAGACTGGCTAGGAAATTTCGTGGCAAAGAAGTACATGCAGACACATGAACATCAGCAGGATCATTGGGTGCTCCTTGTTTCTTTGATATCTTGCAAGGGGTGATTAGCAGGCGAGCACCCCCAGTAGCCTAGCTACTTACATGGGCATCTGAGTACGGGGCGATGCATGACATTAGCAAGTTGTGGCTCTAGGCTAAGAAAGTCACAAATTTATTTTGGTGAGGTGTCGGTAAGCATAATTCGCATTAACACACACGAGCAGTAGTGGTGTGTGTTGTGCAATGTGTAGTCATGTGCGAATGGTATCATTATATGCTCTTGCATATGGTATGTGTATGTGTGCAATAATTCAGATCGTGACAAAATCTAGTGTATCCTTGAGGATACCCTAAAATATCTAACTCTTCCACATAGTAATGTAACACTAAGCCCTTTATGCGGAGTCTGTTGCAACACCCTGTAGCAGTGCTACAGTAGCACACCCGAGGAAGTGATGCTGTGGGGTATGCGCCTAGGGTCTGCGCGGCAGGCAAGAGAGGGTGTTTGGCACTAAGAAGACGGTTACAAATAGATAGCAATTATTCCATTGTTCGGTGGGCCCATGTAAACTCCAACAAAATGCCATGAATATAAACCCAATAAAACCCTAGGTACAATGAAAACATCCCAAAGGTAATATAAAATGCCTAATACTCTCAATAGCAAAGATGTCCCAAAGCCACCAGAGTCCCAAGAGAAAAACTTGTATATCCCACTCCAACCTAAAGAATCACACCCCAACAACCTATAGCAAATCTTGTAATACAACACAATGTGCAACACCAAGAGTTCACAACAAAGTCGGTGAATAAAAAATAATGATGCCAAAGGGAAATGCGGAGCAGCTAAGTTTAGTAATGCTCCGGGCACAACTTTGGGATGAACTAGGTTGCCATAAACGCGGTGCCATCATGCCTACGCTACACACTAAAACTGCCTAGAACTGACCCCAGCTACCACCAAACAGCCCCAACCGCACAGCAATATTTTCCGGCGTTCAAAGTTCTATCGTTGTATTGCCCCTATGAACTACCCATATCTAATCAAATCTCACATATATTGTCCAGTCACGTTATGCACTAATAGTCACAACCGAGACATTATGGCCATGCATCCCATGGCTGCCCAACTAGTCACTATCATCAAAAACTAGCGAATCTGCTCATAATCTAATCAAAACTACATAGAATCTATTATCCTATACACATACCACTTGTTCCAACACCATCTATAGCCTATACAGCCCCTTTTCATGTCAGCTCAACTTATTGCGATCAGTATGGTACCACAAATCCGCCATGCCACGCTGCTTATGCCCAGCCATCCTGGCCTCCTCCCAAGTCCCAAAGATCGACGGCTTTGGTCCCTTTTTAGACAACTAATTCATCAATTCCACCTTGATATTGTCCCTAACCAACAATTGGTCAATCCCTCGTTGGCGCTTGCGATGGTCATTCAACGCCTAAACTAGACATGGTGTCGACTTCACCATGGAAATCGACCCAAATGGCATAGACTGCAGCTGGGCCTTCTCCAACCTTAGAGCCTTGACTTTATCGTTGCTCTTATACACTTTGTTAATGGTTCTGGCTGAACTTATGTGAAAGAAATCCTTCAGAACTCGCTCCTCTACCATCCTCAACCGATCATCAACGATTCCACAAGGCCTCCAGAGAACATGCTTATTCTCCTTTCTCAAAATTGCCTATGTAACTTCCCATGTAGCCACATTCCACGCAGGCCCCAATCCTCGATATATCACGTCCTTAAATCCAAACAGAATTTTGGACTTGAATAATAGAGGAAGACCCGACGTGTCATAGTTCTGAGCAAAAACTGCAACTTTTCCATTGCTTGTCAAAGAGGATACCTCCATCCGTTAGCCAAGTCACAGCCTGGACCCCGGCTGCATAAGTTGCTACCGTTGAAACAACTCCAGCTTGTTCGAAAATTCTTTAATTATCTTATGGCTAGGGAAGCCACGGCTCTTCTGCCATTCGAAGATGGTGGCCGTTCGCCTGCTCACCCCGTCTTCCATGACCAGAACCAGCATATTGCAAGAGGTTGTCTACTCACCTTGTTCATAATCTGCAATAGATCACACAAGGTATGTGCAGATCCACCTATATCTCATCATGAACTGCACTATTCTCAAGGCCACGGTTGGTAGCAGTCTCGCTGTTTTTAAAACATTTTATTCACTCCTTCTTCCTAGCTGTCGCGGTCCTGTTGGCAGCTGCTAGTTTCCGGAAGCGCTTGGGTCGCCCTGCAATATAGTACGGCCGTTGGAGGTTGACCCGGCCTCTCCACCTCGGATGGCTGGCATATCTGGTGCAGTCGATTGTGTTGTCACGTGGTGGGCCCAATGCTCGACGGGGATCGATCCCCAGGGTCTGCTGTTAGCGAGAGGTGGCGGCGCAGTGAGGCGGTAGTTTGCTAGCTGGTTGGAGGCTAGAAAGTGGGTGTAGTGACCGAACACTGTACTGTACTGTGACGGGTAATTAAATAACTTAGATGAGTTAGATGCGTTCATCTGAGTCTAGAAATGTGTTAATCATGATCACCACGTTCATCTTGTTAAATGGGCCAATTTTCGGTATAATGAGGTAATTAAAGCAATTTAGGTCATTTAGCCTATTTCTAGCCATTTGGGGCATTATTCCTTGATGGAACCGGTGTGATTATGAACATTATAGTCTATTATGATGTGGTGCACGGTCATGGGCGGATGGGAGCCGCCAGGAAGTGGTGGAGTACACTCCAAGGGATTATGGGGTTGATCCGGCAGTACGGACACCTGTCAGGTACCCGGATTACATCGGATCATAGGTACAGGCGCCCTACGGCCATGGTACCTTGCAGAGACGTGGTATAGCTTTGGGAAGCAGCCTGGCATTACTAGAGGCACGCCAAGGGGCCAAGGGACCATGTGAGTAGCTCTCCAAGGGCCGAGGTGGCATTACAGGAGGCCGAGGTTGGCATTATAGGAGTGTATTGGACATTACAGGGGGCCGAGGGTGTCATGACGAGAGGGGGAGCGCGCCACCTATAAAAGTGAGCACCCCATAGGCCATTTGTCTCAGTTCGCCGGTGCACTCGACCTTGTCTGGACCAGGGGGCCCACCATCGTTGTAATGCATTGCCGACTGCCGCCAATCTGCCTCGATTTGGTCGCCATTATCCTGGGGATTCTACAGTGGGCTAGAATGGTTACATAAATTCACAACATGCGCACACACTTATTATATATACGATGCCCAATCATGGGTCTATCTGGTCACATCAAGACGAGACAACATAGTGCGCATCCAAGCGCATTGTCACCATCCCCTATTCACCCATGATCAACCCGTTTCCCTCTAGACTTAAGTACTAGCCCCCATCCCTCCACAACCCTAAGTACTACAACTTTGCAGGGCCGTAACTTTGCCAATACTTAATGGATTTGGGCGTTCAAAAAGCCTAGGACCATCAAGAGCTCTTGAATAGACCCGCCAAAATACAGAGATTATTAATTAGCACTCTATAAAATATCAATTAAGCCTACACCCCAAGCAGCCATATCACACCAACAACACATGGCCCTTCAGTCTGAAAACACTTCAAAACACCATTGGAAACAAAGGTTGTTTCCTAGGGTCCACTTTTTTTGTTCGTCTTAGTATTGAAAACTTATCAAAAAGGTATAAATTGAATTTGCAATTGATATGTATTATCAGAATCTTATGGTAACCCTTTTAACTTATAATGAGATCCCATGCCTGATTGCAATCAATCCCCAATGTGCCAGACCGCGCACAATCGCCTAGCATATAGGGCAATGTTACAGTCCTCGATTCCTGTCCGATACATGTACGTATTGCAAATTCCCTAAGGCGCTCTACTGAGTCAGCATTCAACAGTACGGGCACCCCCCGCCATCTCACTCCCCACACTGGCACCCCCTCGCACCCCCTCTAGCCTGCCATCGGATTGGCACATTTCCTCAAGGCAGGGTCCACAAGCAGAGCCCCTGGCAGGGTTGGGCACAAGGCCCCCCTCTATAGAAAGGCCTACTCGTTTTTTCCGGAAAGATCCCCCCCATTTCCCAAACTCGTTCTAACCACCCTGTCCAAGGTTCCTGCATCCATCCCGGGGGGGTGCTCTCTCTTGAGCACCCCTCCGTAAGTGTGCTGCCCGGCAGATTGGGAGCTTTGGCCCCTTAGCTCCTGATCCCCCGGCCACCTTCGAACAATGCTTTTGGGATTGTCTTTGCTGCCATGCAGCTACGAACCCCTTTGCAGAGTCCCATGAGTTCCCATGGGCTGAATAACCCGATCAATGGGTATTGATCCGGTTTTTTGACGCAGGGCTCATCAACAGGTGCCCCTGGTCCATTCGGGTTAGTTGCTTGGCATGCGCGTTGTGTCTTGGTCAGTCGCTAGGCATGCACATGGCCGGCGTCGGGTGTGGGCCTCACAAGCCATGGTGCTTACTGGGTGCTTCCCGTGCAGTGGGTGAATAGCTGGGCAAGATTACGTGGCAGTTGTCTGCTTGTTGGCGTACATCCGGGCCCTGACGGTCCCTATGTGTTCCCTGTGGCCTCCTGGCACATTGCTTGAGGGGTATCCCTTTGGTCTGTTTGCAAACTGTCGACCGAGGCCACATCGGCCTGGAATCTCAGGGGCATCACCTTGGTAGCACTCGCATAACATTTCACATGGCATTGTAGCCATCTATTCATATAAATTGGCTCCATTTACTGTTGCCCCGAACACGCGATAAACATTTGATGCTGAATCCTAGTAAACAGGCAATTTCTTATGCTCCTGTTGGCACTGTGACAGCTCATTCGGCACGCTATGACGTAGTTCATCGTACAAAGCATGTAGCAATCCGGCTGAGTTCCTAAACAGGGCCCGTTGCTGCTTCCACCTGCCAGATTGTCGCTCATAGCGTGGGGACGTGGATTGCATATGAATTTCTGGTCCTTGCGGCAGCAGCTGGCCTCCCAATGCCCCAAAAGTTTATTTTATCGGCCATGGCTTCTCCCGATATACCTTGGGAGGAGCGGCCTTGGAGGCAGCAGGCTTCTCTCGACGAGGAACAGTTCAAGGTATTGCATCTACCGGCACCTGCTGTTTGGCCAGAAGATTTTATGATTAAATGTGCAAGGGCACTGGATGTCTTATCGCAGAATTGCCTTGGGATGACGGAATTGGGTAATCCTTTGTCATACGCTCTTGTGCCTGCGCTGAGCACAACTCGGACAAGCACGCTGTTGGAATATTTCATCGAGATACTCAGGCACACACTGCCACATTTCTGCTCTCGCTAGTACCCTGCGCAGTTAGCCTTTCTTCTAATTTGCATGCTTGCTTGCAACGCTTATTGTTCTGTCCCTTTCTATAACCCATTGGAGAGCTGGGTTCGCCGTTTCATGACTGTTTAGATTGACCGCGAATTTGTGGCATAGGAGGAATGCCGGGGTTGGGATGTAAATGAAGCTGTTTTTTCAAAGGGCATGTGGGAGATGTACCAACCCCTCATGCGCGCGGACTTCAGACTCTTCGATGAGTACCGTTTCCTGCATGATAAACATGCGCCATTTGACTTCCCCATTACCGCGTTCTGCGGAACGCGTGATCGGCGGATCCAGAAGTGGATGGTGATGGTGCGGCCCAGAACACCCATGCAATCAATCAACGGCTCACAAGAGCACCACCAAAACGATATGTTCCTTCAGGCGCTGCGCATGCACCTCCTTGGAAACGACGGGTTGGATGCATCGGGCGCAGGCCTCGTGTTCCTCTTTCTTAATCCTTGCTCATGCAGGTAGACCCTGCACAAACCCCACATTGTACCACATCCCTGCCATACTCCAAAGCTCATCGCGCTGTATGTACGTGGCAGTGCGGCCATGAGCTATGTCAGAGTTGCCAAAGAGCAACTGAAGGCACGTGTTGGCCATCTGACACTCCGTTCTAGAAAAGCTCCTGGTAATGGCTGTCTCTGCTTCCTCAGGGATGGGAGAAGTTCACAACTGCGAAGTTTAAATGCGCAGATATTGATGGACATCACCTCTGGCCACTGCACAAGGAGACCAAGAGCCTGTGGCTACAACTGACAGTGGAAGAGCTAACTCCGTTGTTGAATTGATTGATACTCCCTCTGCCTTGTCTCAGCAGTGCTGCAGATAGGCGAGATAGACGATTGGCACACAGTGTGAAATTTTCTGAGTTTCTTTGCTTTGGCGTTACGAGCGGGAATTCCCGTTGTTCGAGCAACGTTCGCGTTCTTGGTACGCTTCAGCGGTACAACATGCCATTGGCCAACTGCGAAAACGTGTGGCGACATGCGCTTCCACTGTCGAACTGCATGTCCGGACAGCGCTCACACATCGTCGCTTCAGCACAGCCAGCATAGCCCATTCCAACTCCAGGATGCGATACCCATTCACTACAGATTTGGGTGTTAACACACACCATTCGTTTACAACTTTGGGATTTGCTGCCATCAATATGTAATGGCAATTCCCGCCAGAAAATAGAACCATATCTCCCCGCCCCTACCCTAACAACGCCTTGCCGTCGCTTCTCCCTGAAACTACACAACACACTGCGCAATCCATGCATTCTCTCAACATTGCCTCCTCTGAAGAACACATGGCCCTGCACCGATGGTGCACCGCAGATCCTGCGGCCTCTAGTCTTGTAATGCTGTGCTTCTTGAAGTCGGGAGATGTGATGCGCGAAGATACCTGCTATTTGAATTTAAAGCTGTGTCCTTTAAACTGCATCTCTCGTTCCATCTCGTATGTTAAACATCACACCTGCAATGCAAAGCACAGGACACAGGCTTTAAAGCTGCCAAAACACTAATTAGAGTCTGCTGTACCGACAGATCAGCTTGGCATTGCATTGAACAGGAGGGGTATTCAACTAAATTAGGTTTTACTCTTGAGCGTAGATCCGCAAATTGTGCTGAGGACGGAGGTGTGGTGGGTAGAGTCTCCACAGGGGCAATATTCAGGCAAATAATGACAATTTCGACAGCATAACTTGTGGGTGCCTGAGAAGTACAACAGATGATGTGTGCCAAGGCTCCCTCTGACACGTCCAACCATCGGTTGCAGGGCTACCACTGCTGTACCTCTGGTCGACAACATCTCTGATGTGCATCCACTTCACTATTCAGGCAATACCTTGATCACCATTTTGACCCTTGGTGAGGAGGGCCATCAGCGTTGCATAATCCCTCGAAGATGGTGGCAACATGGCGGCACGGCCAGGCACATTGCCCCCCCCTGTGTCCTGTAGAGACCCTACATGCCTGCCACCCTTTGCTGGGGAAGCACCTGTTGTCACTACCGTCATCGCAGGGCCTCCAGGGCCATAGCGGCGCTCCACAACCTCAGACTTGAACGTCCTTTCAGGAACAGTCTGGCTTGAGCACACTTCCACATTTTCTTGTGGCAGTGGAGCGGAGTCCACCTCATTGATCCGACGTGCTGCTTCGCAGCCTGTGGGCAAGCCATTCTGTCTATCTGTGGCAACAGTCCAGCCATGAGCCTTTTGCTGCTGCACACCTGCGGAGCTCGACGCTGATGGTGGGGTGGCCCCATTGTGGCCCCTAATGGTTACTGAGGCTCGTGAAACCTCAGAGTCAGATTGAGGCAGGCCATGGTTCACAGTGTGGATGACCAAGCTAGGGGCTGCAGCTGCAGCAACAGTGCCCGAAAGCCTCTGTGCTGTCGTTGTGGCTGCTCCATCTCTATCTCTGTGTGTCACGTCTCTGCAGCATGGTCGCCCAGTATACGCAAAGGCAGAGACACCCACAGCACATGGGTTGATGCCTGCCCTTTGCGCACTGGGTGCACTGCTGTTCGCAGAAACAGGCAACACATTCGTGTACCCTAACCTGCCAAATGTTGGCGAGTTGTGCAACCTCTGGTTCATGGCACCAGGGGCAGATGCCTGGGAGGCCTGGCCAACAACAGCTGGGGTCAGCAAGCTTGGGAAGATGTGAAACGGTGCATATCCCACAGGAACAGAAGCCATCTGCCCATTGCCGCTGACGCTGTGAGCTTGTGAGCCCAGCTTTGCAGCAGTCCCTGAGACCCTGTCACTGCGCGATGCTTCAATGACTTTGGTACCTATCACACACCATTCCATCGTTTCAAATGATCGACTGTGCAGCACCACATCCTGCAACTGTGCTGTTAGAACAATACGACACCATTCTTTCTATATCCATAGAAGGACACACCTGTGCAGCTTGAAGCACACTTATGTGCCCATGGCATCAACGACTTCATCGATTTCTTGGGGGACACACTTTGTCCATCCCTTATTTCAGGATTCTGGACAACTGAGGTAATTTGGGCCATGATTGGACAGTTGCATGGAGTCAAAGATGATACCTGCTTCCTAAATGTGTTTGCCACCTGCACCAGGTGACAAAGTACTGATACGCACTGGACAAGCAATTCAGTGACTTGACACACAAACTGATTTCTGGGGTTGATCTCTGGGATTTCTGTGGCAGCATCTGAGATTGTGAGGTACCAAAGTCTTGACAACTGCAATTCGAGCAATACAGAACAGAAGCAAATAAGAAATGCGACTCCGTACACAAGGCACAAACCTGTGGTCTCTGCACTGATCGCCTCCCTGGGACCATTCTTTTTGGTCCGCTTGGTGCTTTTCTGCTCTGGAAATCCAATCCACTTGTATACACTGCAGCGGGTCCTGACAACATGCAAGCCACGGTCAAAGAAATCGAATCCTAGAATACTGCATAGGTCTAGAACAAGAGCCGATCAACATCTGGCGATATAACAACAACAAAGGAATGCACACAAGCACAAGGACCTCAGTGCGTTTCTGATCTTTATTAGTTGCCGCCGCAATCTCTGCAACAGGCATGGGCTCCTCTTGGCTGTGGCTCAATTTTCCTTTTGTCTTGCGTTTTGCTTTGGACTTCTACACATTTTGAAACCAAACAATGCCCCCAAAGCTGTATATTCAACCATACAGTCCTAACAGCTGATTTCTTTTCAAACAGTCCCCACAAAAAAGGCACGCCCTGAACACAAGCAAATGAAAACAGCTGCCACAGACCTTTGCTTGTTGCTACAGTGCTGGTGGAGTCCAACTTGACGATGGACAATGGCACAACACCCTTCTTTGATGAGGTCCATTCACCAAACAAACTGAGTTGTCACAGTGCTGGCCAACTAGTGGCTAGATTCTGCAATGGACACCTTCCGGGCATAACACTGGTTAACGATGCAAGACACAGTGGTGGCCAGCCAATGCAAAGTTTGACATATTTGTACATGTGGCATATCCACAAGCCTACAGTACCTTGAGCATTTTTTCACCAGACCAAGCTCAGTGAGTATGCACGTGACTTCAACCAGCTGCTCCTCCACTCTTCTGACTGCCTCAGGGCCCAGCCCCACTGAACAGCAAAGATACTTTGCTGCCTCTGGGATGGAAATGGGTTTCTGACAACATCAAGGCAGAGAACGGGGATCAGCAAGCCGACCTGGCACGTCTGCCTGCATTGGCATCTGTTACTTTGGCTAGCATACTCGTTGGCCCATGCCACACAACAAATTAACAAATGTGCTGTGGCATCTTCACATGTTTGTGCAGCAGGTTTGCTACTGGCAGGCAAGTGCAAGCACTGAGGATTCAGTACCACTCAACACCTGCTGGGCACCACCAGAACACATGCTGTTTGCTGCAAGATATGGTGGGACGGGCTCCACAGGCTGAACTTTCATGCTCTAGAGTGGAAGTGAGGGTAGAGAAAGCATCCAACACCTGGAGGGCAATCCAATGCTCACCTGGTCCGTAAGGAGCAACCTCAGGAATCTCCTGCTGGCTGTCCAGTGGGACAGTCCCTCATGATGGGGGGGGTGCCTTGGGGGAATGGCACATGGCGGGTTGCTGAGGTCGCCGTCTGCGCAACAAGCCATAAACACAACTTCAGGAGCATCGAGGCAGCCGGTTCATGCCACAACGAAGTTTTTGAACGTTAACGATCGTGATCACTGTCTAGTCCACTCACTTCTTTCCCCTTCTGCCACTAGAGTCTCCAGCACTGATGAAAGGTCTCCAGCGCCACGCCATTCATAGGTCATCCACCCTGTGCGCGAAATGATCTGTGCAACAGAGCCGCCACAAACGACCATCAACGTCAAGACGTCATGATTGTACTCACTCATGCCTCCCTTGCCCTTGCTCGCCCATGGACCGGCAATTGGCATCAATGAATGTTGCACATAACGATATGTCATACTCAGGGACCCCCCTCCCAAAGAAAAAGGAATCGCGACTCGCTCCTGGCCGGCCACAAAGGGATCCACATCAAGGGGACGGAAGTTCACCGATCCAGTGAGAATGGTACCCTGGGACGGGTATTTGGCATCAACAGCTGAGTGGCCCACTTGGCCAGGAGGCAGCGCCCAGTCTGACCTGGAGGGACTCCAGGACGCTGATTACATTGTGCAGGCGCCGGGGCGCCACTCCCAACTCCTCCGCCATGCGCTCTATCCGCAGCGGCTGTGGCGGTCCATCAGGAGGGTCAGCAAGCAGCAGAAGCCGCCTGAGCAGCGCGGGCAGCCTTGGCTCTTCCCTGCTCCCTGCAGCGCAGACGAGAGGAGGTTCAGGCCTGTCCGTCTGCCACCGTTTCCGCTCTCCGCCCCCGGGGGTTGGGTTGTGCATGCAAGGAGTGATGCCGCCCGTCACACGTCGCCTTAGGTAATTGGGCAGCGATCATCGACCGCGCCTGGTCTGGGGAGTAATCGATGACGTTGGAGGTGTGGAAATGAGCGCCACTGTGCCCGGGAGTCCAGAGCACAGACGCCTCACCGGGGAGGTCAAGCGGGGGGCGCGATGGGGACAACAACGGCGGCAGGCTACAAGCGCGTCAGTGGCCACTCGTAGCCGCCCGCGCGTCGCAATCGGCAGCCAACAGCCGCAGGAGCCAAGCGGAGCCGAACTAGCCGTCTCGCGCTCGCTCGTCACCTTTCGCCTGGACACGGCGTTGGCCTCACCTGCACTTTGCTGCGCGTTGGCGACGCCTCTCCTCGTGGAGGCGGCCCTCAGGGCTTCGCTCGCCGCCCGCGGCCTCTCCCGGTGGGCCTTGGGTCCATTCCCCAGCTCGAGCGCGGCGGTCTTGGACATCATCTCCAGCGCATCCAGGGCAATCGCCTCCCTCTCGTCTATGAACCCGGAGCGCAGGAGCACGGGTTTATAGTCGACGCGCCTGTGCCGCACGCCCCTGGGTCGCTTGGCCACGCGCGTGCCGGACGCAAGGCGGTAGCCGCACGGCAACGTTACCCTGCCACCGCTTCCATCCTTTGCGCCGCCCGCATCCTTCGCGCCGCCCCCATCGGTAGGCCCTGCCTTGCGCATTCTCACACCTCCCACCCCGCCGCGGCGCCTCCCAGCCGCGCCCTCCTCTCGGCCTGTCAAGCCAGGGCGAGTCCGGCGGATTTTGTCGGCAGCCGTGAATATCTTGTTGCCCACCTGGCGGTGGGCCAAGACAACTCCAGCGATCGGGCAGTCTCCTGTAACCTTCTGTTGTGCCGCGAGGCCGAAGGTTTTGACAGAAGGCGAAGTCTCCCCCCTGCGCATCAATAAGCAGCCTGAGCGCCGCACGCTCGAGCAGCCCACTCAGCACCGATCGGCCACAGGGCCGGCGGCGTAGACGCGTGCCACGCGCTCTCGTTTGGCGTGGCCAGGGCGCGTCCGCGGGATGCCTCCAGGGTTTGGGAGCCCGGGGCGGGCGTCGATCGACCCCGGCGCTTGAGGCGACCGTCAACGGAAACGTCCCGCCCCTGTGGGTGATGCGGGCCCGGACGCGGCAGACACCACCGCCACCACCCGCTGGACAGGCGCACACCAGGGGACCATGGCAGCGGGTAGGCGACGCAAGCACGTAAGCGCAATTCGACGCAACGCACCCACAGTCCGCCACTCCCGCGATCACCTTCCAGCAAAAATGCTCGCGCCCAGTTGCAAGCACCTACACCACGCCGGCTGCGCCCTGGCTTCGATCTCCGCCGCACGAGCGGCGCGGCTCCGCGCCGCCGGCGCTCGAGCCTCCCGGGAGCGCGCTGGCCGCTTCCGGGATGCACCACGAACCTCCCAATGCGGCGCGCCCTCACCTCTTTCCGCTGGGCCCAAAAGGTGAAAGCCAGCAGACCGAGCGGATCCGCGCGCCTGCGCCACGGCGCCCAGGACTCCGCGCGGCCAGCCCTCTCTCTCCCTACCCCCCCGGCCGCCTTTGCACCCTATGCGAGAGCCCAGCCGCGAAATTATTCGGAGGTGTGGCCGGCAATGCGGTCCAACGACTTGCGCCGGCGCCATGCCCAGCGCAGGCCTCACCTCTTGAGCGCCGCGCTCCGCCACACTGCGAGTCTGTTGCTTCGCCGGCGCTGCCTTGCTGACCGCCCTGACCGCGTCTGGCGCCGGCTGTCCCGCGATTGTGGTCGGAACCGCGCTGGGGGTCGAACCAAGGAGTCGACTTGCAGGGCAGGCCGATTTGCACCACGGCGCGTGGGTGTGGAAGACGTCCATGGTGGCTGGCCGTCTGGTGTGCGCAGGGGCGGCCCCGGGCCCGACGGCCGGGCCGCGGATGAGTACAACGCGCGGAGAGGGCGCAACGTACTACCCTC
Organism: Ostreobium quekettii; assembly: GCA_905146915.1. Taxonomy (NCBI): domain Eukaryota; kingdom Viridiplantae; phylum Chlorophyta; class Ulvophyceae; order Bryopsidales; family Ostreobiaceae; genus Ostreobium; species Ostreobium quekettii. The sequence continues at coordinate 45,021 of CAJHUC010000621.1, read as the reverse complement.
GTACACACGCGGCGAGGGATGACAAGCCGCCAAAACGCCAGCTCACTCCTGACGCCGTTACATTCGTTACATTTCGGTGTCAGTTGGACTTTCCGTGTGGCTTCCAGGCCCGTGTCCTGTCGGGTCCGAGGTGACTGGGGTTGTCACTCAGGGTAAGAGGGCCCGTCGCTCGGCTGGATTGGAACGACAGGGTGTCTGGGCCCCCCGTCAGCGAGAAATCAGCCTGGCGTGTGACTGGCACGCGACAACGGCTTTGGAGCCCGTTGAACGCTGTGCCTGACTGGTTAAAATCCTGTTGGATGTGGATCAGATCCGGTCTCAGCAGCGCGCGTCAAATAGGCGTGGTGACCCAGATTCGAAGTTCGCGCATCAGGCACCGGGACCCCAACATCGCCTACAAGGCGCAAGGGCAGTGTCTTGTCACGTTTATGTGACAAACGTAATCAAAGGATTTGAGCTCCGGGGCATTCGACAATCTTGGGAAAGAGACAATTTTGAGTTTGGTACGCTCAGCGCTCAGTGGTAGACAAGAGGGGCAGGGGGCCAGGGCGTGAATGCTCAAAGATGTCAAAACTGCACCAATTCAAAAGAAGCCAAGAAGTGGGCAGAAAGGCCTTGGTGTGAGAAACAGACATTGGGGAAATTCCTTTCGAAGCCTCCCATCCCGGCCATGTCAGACATTGCGATTTGACGGGCTGCTGTCGCAGAGTGCAACTGCACGTGAACAGATTGGCGAGCAGGGCGCACGGTCTGCTTGTAGTCTAGCGGCATACAGATGTCGGCGATCGGTGACATATGCGTGGCGGCCATCAGCGTGGCGGCCATCAGCTAGGGGGTTTTGTGGTCCGCGCGTTGCAATTGCTGGCCCAGCGGATCGTGAATTGAGGGTTGAGATGGAATGTAAGCGATCGTGCATCAGGGAGAATTAGCGGCGGATGTTGGCGCGAGCCGACAATGTTTATTGGGGAATCTCACGTCCGGCAGCGCAGTGACAATCGTGTGATCTCGGCTGCCGCAGTGGACAGTGCTCCTTTGCCAATCTGGGATAAGCTGGCAGTTGCATTGCTTGATTAGGTGTGGCTGTGTGTGCTTCCGAGCGGTCAAGCAACCGGGGACAGGGGATGTTGAGATATTGGGTGGGCGCAGAGGGTATTCGGTGGCGCCATGCTGCAGTGTGTGTGTGAGTGGTAAGATTTGTTAGAGAAAGAGAAACAGGTCATACAATGAGCACCCCCTTATATTGGGGGGTAGGGTGGGTTATGAGCTCAGGGTCCCCCGAGCGCTGGGCGTGCAAAACTCACAGTAGTGTCTTCCCTGACACACAACTCATCCATGAGAAGAGGTAGCCGTCTGCTGCCTATTTGCATGAGATAAAGGCGGGCCGCATTGCATGCTTATTTCAGAATCTGCCATCACATACCGGCATGTTCAATTCGAACTGTTGGACTGCGTTGTCCACTTGCCACGCAACCTTGCACACAAAAAGCGTAACGCATCGATGTGGGCACGCACAACGTGGGCCAAACAACCACACCATATGGACATTGCCCACCAACACGATAGTCACCCGGCCATTCCTGAGGCCATTCAAACCTGTGTATTTGACAGAACGGTGGGCAATGCATGGATCGACGTGGCAACCCACAACGTCGTCGACTGTCCAAAAATTTGGACCGCTAAAGAGCTGCCTGGCATCGCCATCTGAGTAGGCCAATGGCCCGCGTGGGGCGATGCCTGACAGATTCAATCGTCGACGCATCCAGCAAGTTTCCCTCTCAAATCAGATCGGGACGGCCGACTTCAGCGCTGTGCGTACTCTCTCCCACGCAAGTTCTGGCAGTCCACGACAGATTGCTGCCTGTGCAAAGAAGCACCACGAGCATCCAGGCAAGGCAGGCAGGAACGGGCTTCACACGCTTCACAACACAGTATCAAAAAGTGCCGAACGTGTCCCAGTGGGGGTTCAATCAGCTTTCGCTCTGCTGCCGGTCCTAGCAATTCCCCTGGGGGTTTTCGGCCTTCCAAACCGCCTGTTGAAGTGGTTTGAGTATCCCACCGCCACAATGCGGATCCCATATCCCAGAGCCACCTTGCATGCAAACAAAGCCGACCAAGCCAGTCCCAGGGCGGAAAGGCGAGCCAGCCAAGACGATACGGGCAGCGACTTGCCTGGTTGCCAACCCATAAACAGCACCGAGATGACTATTCGCATTGCAAGGATGGCTGCGCCATGGGGGGCGAATCCCATGTGCCTGTGTGCATTGTGGCTCTGGCTGTGCATCGCCCTGTCACAGATGTCTTTGAAGAATTCGCGGTAGACGCCTGGCTGGACGTCGCTAAATTTGCCCAGCACTGCGTGCTTGATGATGTCCACCACGATTTCCGCCAGAATGATGCGAGTGCATTCCTTGACTACTTCGGAACTGGGCCATGACGTGTTGGAGTTGCACATGTCTTCAACGGCCACGAATAGCATCGAGAGCATCAGGTGGAAGAGCTCCACAATGTCCTAACACCAGAAGACAGTTCATTCTTGAGGAACTGCACAGTGGATGGCACGACATCGACAGAGAAATTTCCTTTGTTGTCAACTTTCTGTGTATTACTGTGCACGCAGTGTCATGACAACAATTAAAGTGATTTCCCACCGTCGCCTTGATGGAGGGTAGCAGCAGTCTTACAGCTGCAGTCGTCGAAGAAACAGAAACAAATGTGCAAATTCATCGATGCACCCATGGTATTTACAATTGCAAGATTTCCAACGCTGGAAGAATGAAGCTGTAAGGCCAGTCGAGAATGGAGTCAGAAAAGTGCACATGAGGGTGCGTGCCAATCAACGCAGAATCTAACCAGCAGTGCCAGAAGGCTGGAATGCCTTTGGCAGCTGTCAACAACATGTTATGCAACAAACTGTATTGCAGGAACAATTCGATTCCATTTGGCCCAACAGGTATCGTATCAGACAACAGCAGGCTAACATGGCATGCGCAATTAAAATCAGACAAATGCTGGGAGCAGACCAGGGTATTTCCACATCAGCCCAGTGAGGTCCCAACACTGTGACTGGAAGCTGTGTAGTAGCGCAAGGACGAACATCAGCAGCGTCGATGCTGCAGCATGTTGCATAAAAATCACCATTCCCACAATTAGATTCGTACCACAGAGTTGACAATTTCTATTCCTTGTTGTGCTGACACCTTGTTCAGGCTGCAACAAGTCTCTGAGACCAGCCATGGGGTGTGTAGAGCTCCAGCGGAGGTTAGGTAGAGGGTAATGAGGAGGGTACACAGTGCAACATGGTGATGTTTGCTTGCAGCGAAGAAAGTACTGCGTGGATCGTTCTAAGGAAATGGCCGCTGCATCACACACACGCAGCTGGAGGCAGTATCAAAGCATCTGCACACCTGGCAAGCCAAGTCTTGGAGTTTGCTGGGGTCGAAGCGCTTGTACACAGTGCCCTTTATCTCTGTGAAGTTGCTGGCTATAAGGAGGGCAACCAGTGTGTTTTGGGACGACGTCATGGCAACACTCCAGACCATTCCATGGCACATGATGACCAGGCCGTGCATGGTGATGGTAACAAAGGCCAAGAGGCTGTCAGGCAGAAGGTGTCGCAGGCCCACACGGGGATCGCCAGTAACAAACAGGGTGCATGTCCCTGAAAGAGACTCCAGCACATCCACTCCAAAGTTGCAGAGTATCTGAAGCAGCAACACAAGCAAAGAAGAATCAGCAGGACAGTCCAAAATGAGAACAAGAGGGCATTGCTAACTGTGGCTATATCCTTGCGAAAAGTCCAAACTGAAGTCACTCCCAGAAATTGCAGGACACAGTTATTGTGCCACCAGCCATCAGGCATATCGCATGGGACAAGAACCTCAAAGAACCCCTGCTCCCCAACCTCCCCTTCATTGTGTGATGGCTTATTATATTTCCTGGAGGAATACAACTCTGAAAGTAACAATCTGTGAATATCTTTCTCTCTCCACTTGTATTGATGGCCATGTCAATACTTGGCATCTGCCAAAGCTACAGCACTTAAAATGAATCGCACAGCCCCACAGTATTGCGATGACTGGTTCAACAACCTGTGGCAGTCAGACCTGGGCCACCAGTCAGTGGGCTATTGCATTTGTCGCTGTTAACTGATGTGCAAAGATGGGGGCATGCTTGTGTGTGGGTGTGTGTGGCACAGCCCAGCCTGTGACATCTGGGGTTGGTGTCAGATCACCATACACAGTTGGGGACCAACAATCCATGTCATCGGCTGTCGAAGGTCGAAGTCGTCGGGGAGCCACCCAACCAGCAGTTGCAATCGTGTGAGGTGGTGTATCTCAATCATTGTCGCATACATTTACTGCTCTTCCCTGGATGGAATACTGCAGTGGCAGTGACATAACCACTTTGTGCAGATGTCTGAATTCGAGAAAAGGAAATAAGAAAGTGTAATGGGCACTGCACATTGCCTCAAAGTCTCGCTAGTGTGAACAGGTCAAACTAGATGGCCTGCGTCAAGCACCACAACGATGTTAGGAGTTGACGATAACTACAGATCTATGGCTCACCTTGTCTGATATTTCAAGAGCCAAATATATGGCATGAATCTTCATGAACTCAGCTGTTATGTCCTTCATCCAGAAGTAAATCCAGCTGGGTCGAACGTGCCGCAACACCCAAACACCCATTATGATGATGCCCAGGCAGATCACGTCAAACAGCTGGTCGCCATGAAGCTTCTTCGATCGAGCAACACGTGACAGTGCCTTTGCACATCTAATTGGCAGGAACGTGAATACACCCTGAAGGAAATCTGTCGCAGTGGGTGTTAGCACTCCAGTAGTGGGCAAAGACATACATAAAACTTCAGCAAATGGTGGACTCAATATGTCATGATAGCATGCCAGTCCGCAGGAATTGTAGTACACATGGTGGCAAGCAATGCCAAGACAAGATGTTCTGCAGGCCACTGACAAAAAACGATGTCTCTTTGCGTATGTCCAGAAATCAGACCAGTCAATCAACAAGATATGCTTGTGTGGTGTGAGTTATGAGCTATTGGTCACACCCAGGAGGACAGCAGCCCATCTGGCATTGCCATGCACCATAAGATTGTTCAACAACTGCAACTGCGACTGTCAAAGCTGGTGGTTGTTTGATTCCCCAGCTGCTCTGAGCACAGAAAGCCAACGTGGTCACATTCTATCCAGCCCACCGATGGCACACACAAATTTGCTCACCAGAAAAGAATCAATGCACAGGAGCTGGCCGAACCACACAAGACACTCCAGCTGCCAGGGTGTGTGGTAGATGGTATTGTACCTGAATTGCGAAAACAACATAGACAGACATTCACCGTGCCTGAAGCAAAGCAGCACATACTCTGCAGGAACATCCCAAAACATGATGTTCACTGCAGGGCTATAACTGTGACGATCAAGTTGTAGTCTGCAGCTGTCAGCGACTGCACACTACACGCACCCTCCCTCCCTCTACTACAACTTACACTTTCTCTCGCTCTGTTCTGCCCCACTTCACATCTGTTCTTGGGTACTTCTGTGTGGGCTTCACTTCCCCAGTCCAGTATTGGTCAAAGGATGGGAACGGCTCCTCTGCAGTCAACAACATTGATTCAAGCTCCACTTTGGTTGTAGCTGTCAAGAGGTCAAGAACATGCTAATCCACCCAAAGCTCCACAAGGCTACATGAGGCGATCAGAAAAGCACACCCAGGGCAGTTGGGGGACAGCCATAGGACAATCAGCATTGATGCCAGTGCCTTTATCAACATGCCACGCTACAGAGCAGGCCCCTGGGCATCTCGACCACGCTGCCCGCCCATGCTCACCTTCGATTCTCTGGGGAAGTGCTGGAGACCTGGGAGAGGGGACGACGCCGCTATCTGCAGGGAGGGATTCCTTGTTAAATCAGCAGAGAAGTCTGTCACACACAGGCCATCCCCCTCCCGAGCAAGCAAAGAAGGTGAGACTCTTCTTCATGCTTTGAAAAGATGATGCGGAGCCTTCAATCGCATGGGAGAGGATATGACATGAGGATACACAACACACGGTGCAACACACGCGTAGTATTTGGCGTGCACAGAGGCGGTTTAGCGGCAGGGAGATCAGCGCCTGCAAGGGACACGCCAGTCCAAACACAGCGATCACCAGTTTGCCTCCACAACCGCCCTCCAATACCACCACTGCGGGCCTCAAGCGTCCTCCCACGCTTGATCAAGCGCATATCCCCCTGTTGATGGCGCCGATTGGCGGCCGACGGGTCCCCAAAGCGCTGGAACACCGACGCAGGCAGGTCTCGGGAGGACTCGGGCGTGATGGCACCCGCACTCGTCGTCATAACACGTGCACCGTCGCGCTTACGCCCCCATATTCCAATCCGCCTCTGCGTGGTGTCCCACCTCTTCGCAGCATGGGCGTCCCTTCTTCGCCGCAGCCCGTCCCCAGCCCCTGATGCCTCCCAAATGTCTGCGAGCTCTCGCCGGACAGCGTCCTGATGGGCGGCAGCCTCAGGCCCCGCTCCATTCCGCCGTCGGCGGAATACCTCCCCGGGCTTGAGCCGCAGGCGTCCATGCCAAAAGCGCTTTCTTCGCCGATCGACGAGGACTGCCGCCTGCGGTTGCGCTTCTTGGCAGCCTTCTTGGCCTTCCTGTTGCTGCTAGCGTGGCTGGAGGCCTGCCCGTCGGGGCTCCCGGCTGGGTCACCGGACGGGGGCTGAGGGAGCCGAGAATCCATGGGGCAACTCGCGGCGATTGGGCGCACTGGCTCGTCGTTGGCCCTCATCCTGCTCCTTGTGTGCAAGTATCCTGAAACGGGTCACCGCCCGCCAGTCCGTCGCCGCCCAGACCGCCCAAGTACGCTGATGCAGGCCTTCGGGAACTCGCGCCCCTCTTCTTTCTGATCAACTTCCCCGGCCACCTTCCGATTTCAGGACAAACTCAAATTGACGAAATGCCGCCTTTGGCTCCATTTGGCCAATCCCTGCCAGACATCTGAGTCTCTTGAAATTGTGTGAACGTCCCCAGACAGATTGATTCACAAACCGCATCACGGAGAAAGCTCAATTCTGCGCGACTTGTCTTTTGAGAATGGCAGCTGACTCGCGTTTTGGCTTCGAAGATTTCCAGGGCGTGATGCAGCTGAGATATTTTCGCGCCCGTGTTCCCAGGAGACCGGCCAGCTTGCCAGAAGCAAATTTGGGTGCTTGCGGCCTTTCCAGGCACACCAAGAATGGCAAGAATTTCGGGACTCTGAACACCGCAAATCTTCTGCAGTCGATCCCATTCACTGTTTGGGGGTGCACCAGCCGACCAAAGGAGCACCCAGGACATAAGCAACGTGCTGCTGGAAAAGGCCACCAGCACGGCGTGGATGGGTTGGGCTGCGGAGCCACCCCTCACTGCAAAGCTGGCCAAAACATTGGCCTTCTTACAGCCGTCTAGCTGGATGCCGGTTGTCGTTTTCAGAAACAGAGAGCACCATTTTGAGATTCCAACATGTGGTGCAACACACTGGGGGGCAATACATTGTGCGATTTTGGCAGAGGATTGGAAATTCCGGTATGTTCAACCATGTGTTACAGCCAGCGTTCGGTGCACAGGTTGACACTGGTGTATCATGGTGAATGGGTATGCCGCCACAGTGGATGCAAAGCAATTTGGCATGTTGAAAATACGCAAACGTATGTTCGTATTGCTAATGACGCGCTGGGATAAAACAATGTGCACGGATTTCACCCCAAATTTGCCTGCCCGGTGCAGGTGCAGTATTTGCCATGTACTTTCGACAGTTGTCATAAACTGATTCAGCTAAATTTGCATCCAACGAATTTGCGATGGTTATGATGTCCACATTGTACATATTTTACAGACAAATAGAAGCTATTGGAGCGAGAAATTGCCATTTGCCTTTAAAGCTCCCTTGAAATGCCTATGCTCCCCTTACATTATCAAAGCAAAGACAAGGATATAGCGTTCTTCTTCTTTTCCTGGACTCGCATTGTTAAAAAGGGAAAATTGGATGGAAGTGCTCAGATCGCCAAGTCAATCGCCAAACACGGTATGTATTCAAAGCCGTACTGTTGGCCCTGCGTTCATCTCTATTGAGAACATGGCAAGTCAATGTTTGACCCCGCTTCCCCGTCTCCCTATACGGTGTTCTTTCCAGCTGCTTTGATGTTCATGCACCATGCCGGGGTGGCGCACCGCTCAGATTTGAGCGCATATGAGTACAAGAGGAAGAAAATATTGAAGAGGGTTAGTTGATCCCGTAAATCTCAAGCACCCAACAATTTCAACGTAATCTGTTTGGTTAAACGCCGCTCAGCGCAAATGTAGCATTGCCGACCTGTTGGAAGGGATGCTTGTGATGCGGTCCAGAAAATAGGGTGATACTGATTTTGAGAACTGCGATCGCCACTTAAATCACAGTGGTTTACTGCAACAAGAAGTGGCGAAGGCGGTGACCCACCGGCAAAGCCCCTGCTTGCCAAGACAGAGTGTGTTCTTTTGCGTGCGGCAACAGTGTTGTCTCAGGAAGAGCGGTCTAATACATATTACAGAATATATTCTGGAGGAAGGAGCTACCTGCCAGAGACATGGCAGCTCGGCCAGTAAGCGACCGCACACAGCCTGGAGGGTTCAGACTCGATTTCCTCCAAAGCACAACCAGTCACTCGAATTCGTTTTCGGTCAATTCTTTTAAACATATTTGTGGCAATGTACCTGATAGTTTCAACTGTGCTGTTTGTTATTCCTTAATCACGGTTGGCATGATGATCATAGCCCCAGGCCCCAGATCCCGTTGTATTAGTACTAGGTTGTCCGATTTTGGAAGCAAGCAAGTTGCAATAGAGTCAATAACACCACATGTCCATAACCTGTTTGGAAACAGTCACAGGACGCAATGGTATGTGGAATTGAAATTGCGAAAATGCTCAGCCATTGACAGAATGGTTATTACAGCGGAAGGGAAGAAACACATAGAAAGGCTACCTCTTTAAGTTTTACACAACATCGTTGGCTAGAAACTCTGGCCATGTTGCAAACTGCTGTGCTTTGGAGTTGGTATTCACTGTGGCGCTGAATGCCAGTCCTGTGCCCAAGTACTTCTAGTAGGCACCGCATCGTTGCACGCTAATTGCAGCGTGATCGAGAGGATGTACACCTCTCAGAGAGATTGAAGAAGACGCGAGCGCAAGAGCTAGGTTGGCAAGGGAGACAGAATCGCAAACACCAAAATCATGACCACTCGTCAGGCCTGCCAAAATACGAGTCAACTTCCATGCTCAAGATAGCATTTCCGCGTGATTGATGCTGCCATTGGATGCTGCAATGTACACAGCTGACACCGTTCGAGCCGATGCGACGACCACATCGGTGCGGCTGACGCGGCAGAGGCCGCCTTGAGTTGGTGCACGTTGTTGACGGCCAAAGGCGTCGCGCTCACGAGGCGCACGGCTATGAGCAGACCGGGCGGCCATCTCACCCCCGCGACCTGCCACAAGCTTGGGACGCAAGGCAAGCTTCGGACGGACTTGAAGGCGGGGAGGTCCAGGCATCAGCGCGAGTTACGGCCAGGCCTTGGGCGACCTTTGGCCAGCGTGCGTGACCCGCGGGGCGAGGCGTGGGTTGAAACAGATGCACCGCAGCCAGCCTGGGGAGCTTGGGATTTTGCGAGGGGTCTTTCGACGAGGGCTGCGGCGCCTTGAAGAGGAGCGTAACTTGGTGTTCTTCCGCCGGAGCTAAGTTGACATGGTGTAAAGCAGAAGAGCTAATCGGTGAGGACAGAGCGAAGGCTGGGGAGGCATAATTGCGCCAGTCGCAGGCTCGGCTCGAAAGCTATTTCACCTAAGTTGCCATCGTTCTGGGTGCGAATTGCGAAGCTCTGTTGTGGAACTGAAAAGGAGGCAAGGGTCGAAAGCGTTCTTGTGAACGCCTGAGATCATCCAATCACAGAGAGCCAATTCCAAGTTTCATGGCCTTGGCCACAGCCCTGCATTCCTTGGCAGGCTAACTTGGCATAGCGAAGCAATGCATTCTGAACGCCACCTTATTAGAATGCACTTCCACTGATCCACATAGTTTTTTTCTGATACACATCACGTTCAAGATCCCATTAACTGCTGTTTTGTTACTCTGCTGCCTATTTCCAAAGCAAGTGAAACAGGCATAAAATGGAGCGAAGTTCTTCTCTAAGAAAAATTCTATACCACCGCAGCTTGCGTATCATCGATTATCACGTGTTTTGAACTGCATTTGAGTATTTGCTATATGGGCATAAAATTATTTATTCTAGAATCTAGCTCCCTGTACCGTGCTTGTTTTTTTGTCCTGAATGTGTACATCAATTAGTTTCCACGGCGATTGACACGAAACCTATACATCATGTTCTGGATCCCAAACTGGGGATTACTTCAGGCTTGTTATTTACGTTTACTTTTTTACGCCTAAAAATGTAAATATAAACGTAAAAGCTAATACTTTTACTTTTGTATTTGCTTTTTTACGGCTGTTTGTACACCTATGTTACACGGTGAAAGTCGCGTACAATGATCGTCCCTCCTGCCCCTCGAGAATACGCGACATAGAGTTCATCTGGCCCTCGGCAAGGGCATTGGCGTCGTCGAACAAAAATGCGGTTTCTGCCCACTCCAGAGCCTCTGGCTGCGTAGTTTTAGACATTTTTACGCGTAAAAACGTGAAAACTATTTTACATGTAAAACGTAAACAAATCTGTGTTTACGGCGTAAATAGCAAGCCTGGTCATAATGAAAGCCCAAAAAGTAATGCAGCCGACCGACACTGATAGCAATGCTTGGTTATCATGTTGATGCTCGGCAGTATTTAACGAACAATGAAAGGAGTGCTGCAGGCGCCAAACTCACGAACGGGCGGAATGGCCGCAATCCAAAACGGCCGTACGGAGAGAAACACGTCCAAGTGAGGCTGACAAATTCGGTCCCTGTGCACCACTTGCCGTGACACGCCGCCATGGGGCCCGACGGCCCAACATCGATGGACACAGAACGGCCCCGAAGCTTCAGCCGCGCCAAAACATCGGGAATGGAACCCAAGGCAGCATCTTCCTGCCAAAAATTCTTGTTGGGCAAGGCGAAGCTTCGAGAGGAGCAGCGCAACAGTTCGGAGCTAGAGATGATATCAGCGGCCAGCGAACCGTGTTCGGGAGAGGCACAAGTTGATACAGACATGCCTGCGAGCGAGAATGAGACGGAATTCGAGCTGGATTTCCCTGGATATGAGTCAGCTCATTCAGGTTGGTGAGAAGCCCAACGCCACCGATATCGGTGACGCCTGGGACGTTTGAATTTGCTACATGTCCGCTGTTGGAGCCGCCAATTCTAAGGGTTTGAATTTCATTGCGGTTATGCAAAAGTCACCCAATATTCGCACAGCAATATCGGCCTGTAGATCTTGCCAGTCGAAAGAAAAAAGCACAGGAAGAGGCAATCAACCGAAAATGGTAGAGAAGCTTCAAATAATAGCATGCACTTGACAGACCTGCAATCTCTATATTCTTTGCTGATGTTATGAGAAAATATCACAGGTTGCATTGTACACTGGTCGTTATAGAAAGGACTTGTTAGAATAGTGTTCTGAGTCAGAGTTGGCAAAATGATGGTGATAGTTATAACGAAACAGAGCGATCTGCTTGGAATACGACGCAGAGGGTGACGGTTATGGCGATGCCGATGCAATCCCGGCTGCTCCGAAGGACACTATCCGGAGGGCCTCCTTCTCGCTGTCGCGCCTCAGCCCAGAGGAGCCATTGTTTGTGGGAAAAACTGAGTGCGAGGAGCAGCAGCAGCCAATCGAAGGTATCGTGGAACTTACAGAGGAGGGACCTGGGCACGAGCAGCAACAACCCATAGAAGGGACCATGGAGCCTGCGGAGGACGCCGATGAATTTCAATACGCGTTTGAGGGCAAGTCCAGGGAAGGTAAATTTCACGTGCTGCAGTTTAAGAGCTGCTCTCCTCCCCAGGATTTGCTGACGGACGTACGAAACAACCCTTTGGAGGCGGTGGTGGAGGAGGAAGAGCACGACATTCATATTCCCGTGCCGCGCATTCAAGGCGGCGAACTGTCTGAGCTGGTGAGCGCCCAAACTTAGAACAGGCCACATAATACTGATGTTGCTCCGATCATGGCTGTCGCAGATCACCTTAAGCTGCACATATCAGCAGGCTCGTTATTTACGTTTACTTTTGCGTTTGCGTTTGCGTTTGCGTTTGCGTTTACGTCTATATGTTTACGCGTTTATGCGCCAAAACCTTGGATTAAGGAGCATTACATTATTTGTACATTCACAAAAAACGCGTGATTCAAAGGACGAGCAGGCTTGTCGAAAGTTATTTGGACAGTATGTATTGTGTCTCTTGAACCAAATCTGGTTCAAAAATACAAAAACTCGCAATTGGCTTGTGCTGAATTATGTATGCCATGCAGGAGACTATGCAGGTGACAAGCTTGTGTTTCTATTGCAAAATTATTCAATCACAGGCATCAGTGCAGGTCGCAGATATACGAAAATTTTTCAGTGAACGCTTGTGTCACATTAAGTCCACGTTTGTCGTTTAAAAAATAATTGTAGCGCTGCGCAATACCGGCTTGTCATTTCTTGGGATTGTTGACGGCAGCCTTGCATATTAGGTGGCCCCGGGCATGGTTATTGCAGAACGAGGAAACGCGCCCCCAATGTTTCGGAGTCTTTCAGAGTATTTCAGTTGCCTTTGCGATTTAAATGCTGGACAGCACCTTTTCGGGAACGATACTGCAGGGAGAAGGCACGACACTCGCGGATGAGGCTCAATCGCTGTGCGCTGATTCACTAGAGGTCCGGGACCCCAATTGGGTGTCGAGTTCTATCGCACCGCACGAGGAAAATTCCTACGGGCAGTCAGCACCAACCAGCTCTTCTGGCAACCTCTGCCACACCACAGACACGCCAGATACAGCTGGCGCCTTCAATACAACAGCACGAGGGGGACACAGGGTCGAGGGGGAGGACGAACCTGCCGTGGGGTCACAGAAGATTGATTCATTAGAGGCACGCCCCTTGATAGGCAAGCCGCCGAGCCAGGCATGGAACTAAGCTCTTTGTTGTGGATCTCGCTGACTTACTTGATTTTAGAAATTTAACAGCTAGTGTGTTTCCGCTCTTCAACGACAAGCCCAAAAATGGGATGAAGAAGAAGTACACAACAGAATCGCTTTGAAAGATAGAGACAGGAACACCAATATTTTCACCACGCACCATACCGAAATCTGTGCACTGCCTTTCCATTTCAGATTTGACGTGTGGCTGCACCGAAAAATTCTGTGTCGTCATGAAAACGACATCACAGAAATTGCTCAAAACAAAGCTTGTCCATTGGCATCGGCTTCTCCGCATCAGCTCCTCGGCAATGCAGCTCTTTCGCTCGGACAACTTGCTGCTTTTCCAACTCTCTTGACCTGCCTCTGTTACACCTTCTAATGGCTCTCTCTCCCAGGAAATGAACACAATGGACAATCCGGCATTCGTGGTGGACGTGTCAAGTGAACTCGAAGAGGGTTATCTTGATATGCATCGCCACTGCTGTGCAGTTTACAATGGCCGTTTCAACGCAGGCAACCGAAACCTTGAAGCGGGGGCACAACAGTGCTCCGCGGATTCACGTCCAATCCATCCACGGTCTTTGAGCTCCAACATGTCGTTGAGTAAAGGATCATTTCTGGAATTGGATTTTGAAGCGCTGGGGTGGAGCCGTGAGAAAGAAGGACACACGGGGGGGACAGCCTCTTGTGGCTTGCGGGATAGCTGTGATGAGACTTCGGAAGGAGGCACACAAGACGAGATGATGAGTTTCCGATTGACGTATGGCCGCAGAGATGCGGAAAGAGCCTGCGCACAGAAGGCAAGAGACTCGGACGCGTCCGATTTTCAGGTGATAAAATGAACCCATTGAAGAAAAGTTTTGCACTCGTAGGGTGCGCAAAACCCCTGACAGCGCAATACTGTCTGCAGTAGTTGATATCAGAAAAGGCATTCTGTTATGCTGCACAGTTTATGGTTTTCTATGCGATCAATGAAGGTTGCGTTTCTCAGCGCTCCAATACAAATGTCCCTGCTGCAAATCTACAGATATTACAATCGTAAAGCGAGGAGCTACGGTCTATTCATGAGGTCAAAGGGACAAGTTTTGGTCTTCCAAATGTCACCTGCACCAAACTATTCTTGAAGCCATCTCTAACTCGCATTGATATTTCCTATGTATGAGTTTACTTGGATCCACTAGGGAAAGTTAATTGACAACATAAGGACACGGTCAAGCGTCAAACGGACCACTATATCGTAGTCGCCAATTTCCCAAACATTAGAAACCATCTGTTTCCCGACCAGCCTTGGGAACGTGTACCAACCTGTGGCGCCATTTTAAAGCGTTCCAGATAGATTCTAAGAATATTTCGAGTCAGCTTGAGTTGCAGACTTGAGGTGCTACCACACTGTCCACAGTGTTCATCCATTATCAAAAGCCTTTGTGCAAATTTTGTTACAGTCAGCATAGGAAGCTTTCCTGTATGTTGAAAAAGGGCATCCATCTGACATGAATATGGATCCAAGCAGAAAGCAATATATGTCCCCATCACAGCGGAAATGCGCAAAAAATTGGTAGCAGGACACTGGAAGCATTGAAAATGATGTATTTTTCCACGTGCTTGCATTGGAGGAATCGCCGCTTTGAGACAACCAAGCAAAACCTTGTTTTCAACGCGAGCACTAAACTACTTACTTCACACGTTTGCGGCAGGTGGAGAAGCCTTCCACGCCGCAGCGCACCGACACCAATCGGGCGATTTCCCCGCCTGTTTTGCAGTCGATGTCTTCTTGTCCCTCAAATAGTGCATCGAAATCAGACACTGTCAATCCAGTGCCTTCTGAAACCCGTGAAGAGGCCTTGGAAGAATGGAATGCCGCAAACGATCAAAGAATAGCCGAGCTTAATGTCGCACTGAGGCAATCTTCTTCAAACCTGGTGGGTCCCCTTGAGTGAAGCAACATGTGAAACTTGTTTCAGCTTGGGCAACTCCAAGGATAACTACATGCAGGCAAGGCACATTAGAATTATCTTGATACAGACAGTGCACACCCCAAATCGTGGCTGGATATTGGTTCCTGGACAAAAAATTGATTGATTCATGGAAACTTCTGCTTTATTGCATACAAAATACGTTCTCTTTTACAATTGTTTATGTATGTTTTAGAAAGGACATGCACTCCTTATGGTATCCAATTCACTGCGTATTTCGTAGGCACTTACCAATCGATGCCGATTGAATTTTGCTTGAGAAATTGAGACGCATTGTTTTACCATGTTTTGTGTACTGGTTTGCCGCAGTGCCGGCCGTCAGACCCTCCAGATTTCATGCCCCATTTCATGGCATGCGATGTTTCAAGTATTGAGCAAACCGTGAAAGAGGAGCTGGACATTCAAGATCACAAATCGTGCTTGAGCTGGTTTCGACCTTCATTGAATAACCAAAAACTGCGCAGCCAGAAGATTCGCTTGCTGTGCCTCGCGAGAACCCCGTTCAGTGAAGAGGAATACCACCACTTGGCGCTCCTTCAGGCGATACACGCGCTGTTCATAGGTATTGTTGGTAATTGTGCCTTCCCTTCAAGCTGGATCAGGACGTGGACAAAACCTTGATGCGAGCACATAAAAAGCCTAAAAAACTTGCACAAAACACAAGATGTGACTAATCATTGCTTCAAATGGTTGTCAATGCATTATTCTCGTGGTGAATATTTGGGCTACCACAAGCACAGAAGGGTGTTCATGATGTTTAAAGACAAAGGCAGAATATTGGCGATGGACGAAATTTGAATCAATGGGGAAGCTGCTTCTGTCCAAACAGTTTTTGGCCAAACATAAACGCGAATGTCCTCATAAAGAGTACCATTATCGCTATTTAGTTTTCCCGGCGGCAAGCCAAAAGTCCATCAAATCATTCCTGCTGGCTCGCTGATTTAAATACTGTTAGTCTTCCTCATGATTAAGTTGGATCGTTATTTAAGTACAGAATTTATTTCGGAGATTGTTTTGAACCTTCCAGGGCTGCCTGCAAACCCTCCAAGATATGGAAAGCACTGGATGGATTTGGGATTTCAGCAGGAGGACCCTGCCGCCGATCTCCGCGGATCCGGAATTCTTGGCCTGCTGATGCTCTACAGCTTCCACCGCCACAACCACCGAAACGCCAGGATGCTGTACCGCACGTCGCGGGACCCTCGCTATGAGTTCCCACTAGCAACTGTGTCCATCAACGCGGCCGTGTGGACCATAGCCGCCATCCGAAAAGGCAGCCTCACAAGGGACGCCAATGATCGCGGAGATCTCATTGAGTCGGCACAATTGTTCCACGTGGGCCTGATGTACGACTTTTACAGATCTTGGAAAGTCGGCAAGGCGACCATGGCTGTGGCGGGACACATAATGAAAAATGTCCAAGAATACGCCACGTTGTATCCGCTTGAAGTCATAGAACTGGCAAAGCTCCCCGACTTAGGAATGGTGGAGGACATCCCTCGCACTGCAGAGGGATTTAGATGCTGTTGCAGTCCTGCGCCCCTCTAGAGAGGCGTTGGAGCAGGGGCGAAGAAACAATACAGTGGCCAGTTCTAACTTTTACTTTAAAGGAAACCGCAACGCAGGTGGGAAAAGAGCGTGTTACAATATCCGAGCGCCTTTTATCAATCTGCTTCCGGGAAAATTAGATTATCTCTGGGTACTTTTGAATTCCAAATGGGTTGCCATGGTGGTGTTTGTCAATGCGCTGGAACTGCGTGTTGGGAAGTGATGGATTGGGGCGAAGTGAGCGCGCGTGGTGTTGTCTTAGGCCCCAAGCTTCTGCGGCAGATGTAGGTTCAGAGACCTTGTGTGTAAATAAATGCGAATGGGGGGCCATGAGTGCAGCTTCTTGGGGTGCTGCGCTCGGGCGAATGTGAGACACAGCAAGTGGAGAATTATTTGGGCGATAGAACCCGTTTCCAAGAAATCCCGGCAGCCGCAGCAACAATTCACCAAAACTGCTTTGAATTGCGTTACTTATCTATTGCTTATCTATTACACGAAGTAAAATGCATGCGTTACCACTGCAAAATTGCGCTCTGGTTTTTAGAAGTGATTCAATCATGGTTTCAGCGCGGGATCCATTAATTATGCAATGAAACCGCACTGGGCACGAAGTTTAGGATTCGCTGAATAGATGAGCGGATTGCGTTAGTCACCCAGTCGCGTGGAGTTTGAGAAGCAGCAGCTAGTCTAGATTGTTCTTCCTAAGTGGCAACAACTGTCAACGAAGGTCGTTCTGGCGGGTGAAATGCCTGCCTGTTAAGCACTGCAGTGGCTCAATTTTCATTCAGTGAGTGGACAGCATTCATTTTGAACAAATTGTTTGATTGCTTGAAAACGTTAACCTGGCTACAAATGTTTCACTGATTCGTCGGAGAATGCTGTTGCAACGAGGAACGCTCCCTTCCATATTGCCGTCCTTCGCAAAAAATTGTTCCTTCAATTGGCCAAACAAGACTTGCCGCCTTGTGAACTACTCTCAAGCAAGATCTCAATTTGGAAATTTGTGGCAGGGATTCGTGAATGCGAGCTCTGTGATCGAATAAAGTCGAGAACAACGTGGATAGTGCAAAGAATTGTAAGTAGTGTAATGGAAGAGACAAAGGTGCAACTTTTCTGCCACCGGTTCTGTGTGCATGACGCAAAGGCTTTGCTCTAGACGTCGATCTGGCGAACTCGAGACTCGCAAGTGGCATAAGATACACGTATATTTGGCAGAGACACTCCACGCTGGCTTTGTTCACATTCCCTACACTGACAGTGCATTGGCATATTTTGCCGGCTGTACAAACCATAAGCATCCATCCTCAGGGCGAACACAGCTTGCAATGATAAGCCTATGGCAGCAACTTGATCTATTGCTGGCGCGAACGCGACTTGGACATCCTTGGCTTGGGGGAAACTGGTCATTCAACACATTTTATTTTATTTCATGAAACGTGCTCAATTGCTGAAAAAAGCTCATGTCTTGGCAGCGTGAACTGCTTTTTAAAAATGGACGAAATCGTGTATTATCAATGGAGCCATTTTCAAACAAGGTGAATAGTTGTATCTATCCACATGGTGACCAGTGGGATAATCAGATTATTATTGTCTAATCGGATCGTCATGGTCTGGTCATCTCGCTGGTCACCGTGATATGATCACTATTTTTATCTACGGCGGTTCAATCACACAGAATTTGCGAATTCTTGCGCTGTGATGCATAGGGACTCGGTGGCGAGAATATGGCAATATCTCGGGTCTCATGGAACAAATCATGGACGTTGCCTCTGCTCAATCGAAACAGGGAATTGATGAACTGCTAACCTTGATGTGGAAGATTTCTTGGTGGTGGTGATCACCATTTATCACACTTATTGTGCCGATTGATCGATTAATTGAAAATGGTGATCACATCATTGCCTGGAAGCCTCCCAGGTTCACTCCCCACCCGCCAGCAGCCTCCTGCAGCGCGAACAGCCCAGGAACGGGGCGCTTGTGGGTGCGGCAAGGCGCCTCTCCGCGAGCCGCCTCTCGGCGCCAACTCAGACAGTGCGAAGGCAGCGGGGCTGGAGATCCCGGCCGCTAAGGCAGCCGTGCGCCGCGGCCCCGTTCACGGATCGCGCCAAAGCGGGGTCGGACAGCGCCCTCGCAACCCCGCGTGCACCGGGGCATGTCTGTGATCGGTGCCGCTCGGCGCAGCCCGATCGGTCCCCTGTTGCGCCTAGCAGTGCTCCTTCTGGCCTCGTCGCAATTCGAGGCCGCGGAAGCGGCAGAGGAAGATGGCTTCGTCAAGGGCGCCATCCACACCATCTTTTCCACCGACTGCAAGCCTTACTTCAGTTTCCAGACCATGGCCCTGGTGCACAGCTTCGCAAGGGCGGGGCAGCCTGGTAAGCTGACCAGAATCGCGAGCTGCACGCGAGAGGACATCGCCCGTATGAACCCGGAGGACAGGAACGCCGTGCAGACACACTTTTCTGAGTCTTGGGACGTGCACCACTTCACGCGCGACGAGTACCCGCCGTACAACAGGCCGACGGGGGTAATGGACTGGCTGGCGAAGGTAAACCCGAGGGAGGAGTGGATCCTGATGGTCGATCCGGACATGCTGTTCAGGCGCCCTGTGACTCCGGGGGCGCTGGGCTTGACGGATGGCTGGTCGGCGGGCTGGTATTACAACTATCTGATGGGCACGGAAAACGAGTTGGCAATGACACACGTGCCGGATGTGGCACCCAGGAATGACACTTACGGGGGCCCTGTTGGCAGGAGGGCGGACAGGACGGGCCACTACTTTCTCTTGCGGAATGCCGACCTGAGAAGGATCGCTCCCTTTTGGCTGAGTTTCACGGAGGACGTCCGTTTCAACAAGGACGCCTGGAGGCTGACGGGCGACTCGTACGCCAAGGAGGGCGAGAAGCCCTGGATATCTGAAATGTACGGCTACGCGTTTGCCGCGGCGCGCAGTGGGGTGTGGCACAAACTGGACACGGAGGTGCAGGCGTATCCCTCGTACGCGGTGTGGGACTCGGTCAAGCTGATACATTATGGCCTGGACCACGCAGTGCCTGGCTACAGCTTCGACAAGCATAATCACCTGTCCTTCAAGGCCTACAAATGCCCGCCATGGAACATGGCGAGGGGCGAACGGGATGAGGCAGATGATGCAGGGCTGTTTCCCCACCCACCGCACCCTTCGGAGCTCACCACTGCAAACAGGCCGCAGGAGTACTATGGGGCATTGTTGGTAATTGAATTTGTCAACAGCATCAATGGTGCGCTGTGCAAAAGGCACAAGAAGATGTGCCCAGCATCTGCGCAGCTGTCGGCGGAGTGTGCGAAGGTGGCACAGATTCAAAAGGAGCTTGATGCAGAATACGCCGTCCTGGATGTCCCAGACGGTGGGGTTTGTGTCGATCAGCTGGAACAAGACAAATGTTTGGAACACAAGGCCAAGGGGAACTGTGAGGGAGAATGGCTCACCATGGGTTCAAGCTGCAGAAAAACCTGCAGAAGGTGCTTTTCTGATCTGTTGGACAGCCCTCAGAGTCAGTCTGAGGAGGCTGCTGTGGAGAAAGGAGCAATGGGTGATGCAGTGACAGAGGGGCAGGAGGGAAAGGTTGCGGAGGTTGAGGTTGAAGAAACGGTGGTGGACCCATCCGCTGGGGCGAGGAACCAGGAAGAAAAGAAGAGTGAGGATGAAGAAGGGGAGAACATGGAGGAGAGCAGTCCTGTTCCTGCAGGGAGGAAGGAGATGAGCGATGCTGAGCGGAAGAGGGATCGCTGCCAGAAGATGGTAGGTTTATGGAATCGGCCGCCACTGGAGTTGTTAAGTGGGATTGATCATTCCTGATAGCCCATCCAGAATCCATGGCAATGTTGATATCTTCAGGTTCTTTTGTCACTCCTGAGTTTGATGTTTTCATTGTCACTGAATTTGTTTAAACCACAGGTAGAGATAGGGTGGATGCATGCGTGCAGATGTGAAATAGCTGTGAAGAGTCAAATGTGCTTTGTGTCTGCATCAGACTGCTACAAGTTTTGCTGATTGAGTCGTTCCTGAATGGGCCACATTGGTGTCTTGATGCTGTACTGCTGTTTGTCTGTGGGGTTTGGTTCAGATAGGCAGGTGGCAAGAATGGCCAACTGCAATATGCTGCAACTGCAAGAACAGAAAAGCCTTGCAGGAATTCAGCTGACATTGGATGCCAGCTCCAATCTTGCTCTGTTACCTGCTTTCCTCTCTTGATTGCTCGTTGTCGTGGGGTCTGTTTTGTGCTGGGGAGCTCACCCTTGATGACCGAGCCACACTGTTCCGTTTTTGATTTACAAGTCATATATGGATTCCGACGGGCAAATGCTGAAACAGCTGCTCAAGATGTTGGCCCTTTTTGCACCACCTGTCGTTCCAGAAACAGAAACAAGAGGGCTTGGTACCTAATTTGGTTAGCTTGATGGTATGGCTAATCGGTTAGTGTCATCATTGCAATGTGCTACGGACAGCAGGCATTCGACAGTTCCCTAGGGCTGATAGTATGTTTGTGCACTTGTTCCCACAGGGCATCGAGAAGTGGCTGGGCGACGATGACTGCAGAGACCTCATAGCAGAAGGCGTGCTGATGAACTTCACGGATGTGGAAGCCCATTCTCATGACGCAATGGCGCTCCTACCTCCACTAGGTACAGGGAGGGCAGATGATGTGCACAGTCCGAGTCACAGCCCGAGTCAAATAACAGACAAGCACCCTGACGGGAAGGTAGGCCGGCTGGTGTGGACCTCCCAGCAGGGCGGCCAGGGGAGCCTTGGTCGGTATGGGATCGCCCTTTGGTTGTTTCTTGTTGGCTTGCTGGCGTATGGCGTGTGGTCTTCGTCAAAACACGGCCGTGTGCGTCGCCGGGTGCCCAAGAGAAGGACGCCTCGTTGACAGCAAATAGATTGGTGGACGGGCCCCACCATATTCTTCGACTGGACATGTTCTGGACTGGGAGAATTTGTTGTCGACCTCAGCCTGCGAGTCTTCTGGTCCGCGGGATCATGAGGCAATGGCTCTTGGGGTCCAGGGGTGTGGAGTGCTCGGCATGCTTGTAATCGAACAAAGAGAGTATTCAGGTGAGGTGACAACGTTTCTTGTAATTCCTGGGCAATGTGTTTGTGTGTGGGGCGCACTGGAGGGAACCCTTATCGGACTCGCTAGTTTGTGGCATGGTCGCAAGAAAAGGACTGTGGACTCCGCACGTGGAGCTCATGTGCGGGCATGGCTGGGCCCAAAAAATGTGAGCCCTCCCGTATCACAAATTTGCGTAGAGGACGTCGGCGTCAAAAAAAGCGCAATGCCTGGGGCTGCCACACAACATATATTCGCAACGATGCAACTCAGAGGGAGCTCTACAAAAGCATTCTTCCGTTCATCCCAATGGCTGATTTGTTACGTTCAGTGAGTGTTCAGCACGAGTGCCACACGCAAAATGTCCTTAAGATTGTCAACTGGGAGTTTGTGAGCCCTGAGTGGTGGATCGACGGACCAACGGCGATGGAAAAAGGGCCCAAGAACCTAAGTACAAGCCACGACTCAGTGACCGTCCCCGGGGTATCACCCCCGCATTGATGGATTACCAATGCACGCCATGCACGTAAAACGGCCATGGCCAATTGCAGCCCAAGACAATGGCGTGGTGTGCACCCTACGGCTGCAGACAATCGAAGGAGTCTGGCCATTCTGTGGTCCCAGCAGCACACACCAATGGCTAAGTGCCAACCGGCAGCCACAGAGGTACTGCCATGGATGAGGTCCATGTATCTGGACTCCAACAGAAGTGTGCCAAGTCCCTCTGCCATGTCCAGCGCTCTTGCGCCGCTCAGATGGGCTCACAGAGACTGGCATCGTCATCTGTCCAGCTTGCGTGCCCATTTCTGCTGCTCAGGGCCAGGGCTCAGACAAAACGCAGTTGTGCCTGAGCGGGATCGTATCTGAATGCCGGACTATGATGAACAGTGAACACAGCCCACGAAGATGTGCCTGTCCGCCTGCCCGGAGCTGCACTGTGAGGGATACAGCGAGCGGGGCTGCTAAGCATGCACTGCATCCCATCTGGGCTGGCAGTTGGGGGTGCCACAGCCTCTGGAGCAGAGCCATAGATGACGCTGCCACTTCCTTGCGTGAGGGATACGTGAATTGGAAGAGTGTGCCCCCGACACAACCGCGCTTGTCACAGACAGCGTCGATTGTGTCTGCCGCGCCCTGCAGAGATCAAGCTCCCCCCGCAGACCCACGTTCACCCCGGATGACCAGGGCGTCGTCAAGGTCTGCCAGGGCACAAAAACCTTAACGGTTGGGTATCGACAGATATGAAAAAATGCAGTGAAGCACATATGATTGGGATGGTCTCACCACCGCGGCAGCGAGAGTGGCTCATGGCAAATGAGGGGTGTCAGACGGACCCAAGGATGAATGATAACCATGCAACCGGCTCCATGGCCAACTATAATGCATGGCAATCACAACCTCTCCGAATCGCTCAATGGTGCAATTGAAACAGAACTATCTCACAGGAAAGGATCAACTAAGTACCTGGGGATCAGACAGGCAAGTCTTGAACGTGATGGCCCAACAGAGGGTTACACATTGCCGAGTTAGCACTTGATGTCACTTGCCTACTCTGCAATCCCCCAGATCCTAGCAGCCATATTGCCCACACAGTATTGCGGAATTGTGTGGATGTGCGAACTCACTCATTGGGAACATGTCTTCCAGTTTTTGGGGTGATTCTTGTGGAGGACATCTCTGACCTGCTGCCATACTCACCAGCAAGTTGAATTCATTGGGATGGCAGACAAACCGGCAAGATGGCAGGGATGGAGGCACTGGTGCTGAAACAGTGACATGGGAGTACAGCAGATCTTAAAGGTTTCTGCCCCTTGGCTGCACAAGTCCCTCTTGCAGTTTCTGTCCTGTTTTGGTTGGTGTGCTGATGTGCTCATCATTGTGCAAGATAGGAAAGACACAACCACCCCTGATAAGATTGTATTGTCTTCAATACGTCAAAACTGCATGGAAATTTCACAGCAAGTAGTGGACATGTACTGCACACATTGGGCAAGCAATGACCATAAAACGCAATTAAGCAAAATAATAAGCTCTTCAACAGCCCAGTTACTGCTGTGCGAAAATGGTATGGTACCACCATACACACCAAGCCAACTGTGCTGCGGCGTGCAATACCTTCAGGTGCTCGTGTTGGGACCTCACCGGCGTCATTGAGCGCCTGCACGGCATTGAGGCTTGCCATTATGGCAGAAAATTTCAGAGCATTGTCATAAGCAGACGCTGTCCTCTCTTGGAAACCACTGGTGGTGCTGGGCTTCTGCAATATAGAAAGCAAAGGCAATGAACATATGCAGCACTGAGCACGTGCAACATTGGCACTCTTTGCCAGGCCTGCTTTGACCCGTTCCATTATCCAAGGCCACACCAAATGATGAACATCCTTGATCCTTGAAAAATGCCATTGTTCATGCTAGGATCTGTTGAAGGACCAAAGAGGAGATCAATCGAACAATGGAACAATAGCAATTCACATACCCATTCATGTGCATAGGTTGTCATCCCCTTCTTGCCTTTTAGAATGCTGTCCTCAACAGAAGCCAAACAGCATTATCGCTGCTTCCAGGCACATAAATCACAGATGCTTAGACTGTACAGTCACCCAGGGAATCATCCACAGAAGTTGTGTGTCTGCCCCAAAAGGCCTGCTAGCATGAGTGGTTTGGAGAGGATGTAACAAACAGATTGACTGAATCTTGAGGAAAGTGGAGAATCCATGACAGTGATTGTTGGAATTCCAATAGATTCCCTGGGTATCAGCTGAGGGGTTTTGGCATGGACAAGGCCAAAGCAAGTGACACTCGCTATTCCATCTGTGGGTATCCAATGTGACACGTTGCATGCTTTCCACAAGATGGACTCACACAAACCCAATCTGAAGGAGATGAATATTCAAAACGCAGAGATTAGGTGGCAATCTAGACATTCTTCAGTGAAGAGAATGTCGGTGGGTACATTGCTGTCAACCAAAAACAAAAACACTGGCCACATGTTTTTCAAGATATATGTTTACATACAATTCGTGCTGGTTTTGGGCCACCATAGTCCTCCATTCAACAAACCTTAAAATAAATTGCTGCTGATGCCCAGTCCGCGGCTTTGCATGCAAGATCCGTCACCCTGGGAGCGTGGATGCCCATTATGTCCCAATCTGGCCTGGACACAGGTGTTCTTGGATTCTGTATGGAATCAAGCCCACATCCAGACAATTGCAGTTACACTTCCACGCATACATTGAGTACATCACGAACAATTGCAAGGATTTCCTCAACAGCTTGCTACATAGCATGACAGGAGACGACCGTCACGCGAAAACAATATGGCTCTGGAAAAG
Organism: Ostreobium quekettii; assembly: GCA_905146915.1. NCBI lineage: Eukaryota > Viridiplantae > Chlorophyta > Ulvophyceae > Bryopsidales > Ostreobiaceae > Ostreobium > Ostreobium quekettii. Next base: position 19,951 of record CAJHUC010000621.1, on the reverse strand, counting down.
GATGATCCCGATAATCAATCCATGACATTTCTGCATCCAACAAACGCCAATTTGTCTTCTTACAGGAGCTGACAGTCACAATTTCCGAGTTAGGAGCGACTGTTTTGATTCCTAAATTATGTTACAGACAGCAGCGCCAGCCTCTGCTTTCTAAACATTGCGAATTTCGCCAAGTCATGCAAGCAGGCAGTCGTCCTTTGCTCCAGATAAATCTCTAGCTCACAGTGCTGCACAAGGGGTGCAGCAATGCAATAGACAAGTGCATCAATTCAGCAGGTACAAACAGGCACACTGTGCGTACACAATAGGTACTTTGTGCAGCGTTGGAGCCCCAGATACCAATGGGGTCTCAAGTCACTGGATTTTCCAGTCATCAGCTCTCAAAACAGCTTCCCACTGCCCTGAAATACACATCTGACACAATGAGGGCCCCTTATATTTAACATTTGTTTTCTGGAAGTCCACCACTGAACAGGTGCAATGCAATCAACAATTCTGTATCACCATCAAGGGACATCACAGCAAGTGCACCCTCCTGTAGCAGGCACCTTTGCTGATTGCAAACAATCACAAATCATGATCACTCACAGTTCGTCACAAAGTGAAACTGCCAATATAGATGGACTACGACCAGCTCCATACACAAACTCACTTTTGCGATCTTGAACATATTCTTGACACGGGTCTTCAACTCCATTGTCAATGTTTCCCTGTCAATGCGAGGTTCCTGCCAATTTTGCCCTCAACAACGAAAGAAGCATTCTGTCAGAACCCCCCAGTCTAAGAAACCCACAGTGCATGAAGCAGAATGAACAGTTGATAGATCCAAAAATAGGATTCTGTTGAACAATCTTTGGACCACTGACTATTGCAAAACAATCTGTGCATGTACCTTTTCCTTGCTTGCCAATCTCTCGAGAACTTGTTCTCCGATTCCTGGCCAAATCCTCTGAAGTTTTCCGCCTCTTGTTTCCACCCAATTTTTTCAGTGCCTTCTGGCTCTTACTTGACCTGCAAGATATACAAACGCACCAATTCAAAGAGTATAATTTTGTCATGGAAGCTCGGTACTGCTATTGAAAAGGCCATGACGATGGAAGGAACAAACAGCTACGCAAGCAGGAACTCCTGCCAATCAGCAGTAGCATTGGGTGAATGTACGCACAACATACAATATTGAGCAAATGTGTGCCCACCATAAACAAAGCCATTGCGAACACTGAGCTGCTGACGTGAAGCATGCCCTGTGACTTCAGAATATCAGCAAGATTCTCACCTTTTTGGTTCTTTCATTCCCGGTGACGACGTTGCTTCGCCATGTCCCATGTCAACTTCTCCATAATCTTCTTCATGATAGCTCTGTTGCAGTGTACGTATTGAGAATAATTTCCAAAATGGTAAGGCTTGAAGACTTTACAGGGCTGCAAGAAGTGTACTGTGCAAGCTACTTTCTAATTATTTTGTCTCCAGTGTAAGGAAACTGCCTCAAGAGAACCTTCACAAGGGCTTGCAAAGGCTGCATTTTCTAGTGACCTGATTGAGACATACTTCTGGCAAAAGGCACCAAAAAAAAGGATTTCTCGCAAGGAACAACGACAGCCATTGCAAAGATCCACACAACTGGGCCTCATGCAGTCTACACAGTCACTACAGTTGTGTGCATGAAGACAGGCAAGGCCCACACACAGAACAGTACTATAGACAACAGCTGCCTGGTCACCTCTCAATCAAAGAACAACCTCAACTGCTTTACATCTTCCAAACGTCAGGACTCTGAACAGTACAAGCTTGCTCCACTCTTTGCCCTCAATAGCTTTTTTGGCATCTTGTGCATGATTTGTAAACATCAACAACTGGGAAGACCAGTGCCCCATCGAATCCCAACAGTGCTACCCATAAGCATCCTTCTGGCATGCAGACAGACAAGGCCCAGAAAACGATGACACTGTACGGCTGAAAACTCAACCAACTGAAGCACAGCACACAAAGGGGCTGGGGTTGTCTGGTCAACAAGTTACCGCATGTGGCTCTTCTAAGACAATGTCCCTTGTACAGACTATGGGCAACAGCTGCTAGCAGCAATTTGCTGCTCTCAAATATATACCGGCAGATGTTTCGTCAGCATGCAGTCCCATCGTGCACTGCATGCGTGCCACTCTCTGCAATGGAGACTGGCAAATGATACATAAGGAATTCAACACTTGGCTGGCAACTGACAGCCATTATCCCACTTACCTCCTCTGAGTCACTACAAGAATTGCGTGTTGGGTCTGGGTTCATATGACAAAACCTGAAGCAAACAAAAGAACAGAGTCGTACAAAGGCAGAAACACAGATCTTGCTTTATCCCAGTGAGCATTTCTTTTTCTGTACATTTGGCCAACATGGCCACACAGCAGAGGCACTGAAACATGCATACATGGCTGGCAGTTATGCCAGTGAAAGTAGCGGCAGTTAAATAACCCATGCACCCCATATGACAGCAGTCAACAAGGAGAGAGGCTTTGGGGGAACCACATGGCATGGGCTTTGGGATGTACCCATTGCAGGCCTTGGGTGTCTTGCGTTCTGCTCATAGGCGTTCACACTCTTGTGGGTGCCCCTGAATCCTTGTCTTTCTGCTGTACATGCTGATCTGTGCTGCATGCTTTCCAGCTGCACTCACAGACTTGCACACTGCTTCGAAACATGGAAGAATATCACGCATGAATTTGTTCAGCAGGGGCTTGCCCTCTGAGCGAAATGATTTAAATTTCTTACAACGAATCTGACATGGGGTAGTGCCCTTGTGTTTCGTCCAAGCCAACTGATTCAGATTGACGGCGCCGCAAACAAAAGACAGATTGAGTTGTAGTGGAGCTTCAGCCCAAATGTGAGTGTACGATCAATCAATGACAAGCAGTGATGATCCACTCCTCTGTTTGTGGTGTTGTCCGCCACTCTGGTTTTGGCATTCTAGGTCTGAGAGAAATTGGCAAACTGTGGAGCCAACAGCACTTCCGATTTTGGTTCCTTCCCACATCCATCCCCATGGCACTCTCTAACAAGCTCATTTCGTAGCAACTTGGCAGAATCTTGTTTAGGTCCCTCTTGAACTGATCTGGGGCATCCGTCAGGGGCCAGCCACCCGTCCGTGACCAATCCCGTTGGTGACCAATCCCCGCTGCGGAGTTTCTTGCAACTTACCAAGGCGCGTCCTCATCTTCAATCACGGTGCCCACCGGCAGCCGCCTCCATTTCTTGCAGCCTTTGTTGTCGCACTGCACCCAGAGGTCTTCGGCAGGCTCCATTGCCGCCACAGGCGCTCAGCCCGCCTGTCGCAATCAATACACCCCCAGCCGCTTTCACAGTTCACACGATGACCACCATCCCATGGCTGCTGATTTGGTGGGATAGCGCGCATTTCCTGGACGGTAATCCGGTGACGTCAGAGTCGTAGCGTAACTCTGCTGCTGCTCGCACCCTGCGGTGTGCCCGATGCTCAGCGTGTTTGAGCCCCACTCGCCTGTCTTGTCGCCGGTGTCCGCGGTTTGTTGTCATGGTGTCCGAAGACTGGATATCCAGGGCCATCCAGGCGGGCAGGACGTATGAGCAGTTGCCTGCCAGGGTGCGCAGCGCGCTGCCCATAGGGGAATGGAAAGCAAGGTGGGCTCCACATCGGTCTTTTCTCTGGATCAAGACCATCATCAGTTGCGATTGCGGTTGCGAATTCTTGCTATGTGATCCTGATGAAAGTGTGATCATGTTTTGAATAAGTGCCTGTCGCGTGGAGCGGCCCAAACACATCAGGGAGGACGCAAAAGCCATTGCTATGCTTGATGCAACAGGTGGACGTTGGCTGCTGAGGCGTCATGGTGGACATGAAGAACGCACGTGGTTGTGTAGTTATACGTTTATGCATTGTTGGTTTTTCATGTCCTTGTGTAAGCAGAAAGTTCATTTTCTGTGATTGTGGATTTGAGATGCTGGGTTGAGGTGGCACTTTTGTTGTGTCCCAAGGGTGAAGGACCATTGCATCCAACACGGGTATGCATGGGGGGAGAGTCCAGCAAGTACAAGCTGTGGTGAACAAGAGTACTACGAGGATTTGCTCGCATACTACAAGCAGCATGAATGGGTCAGTGCCCCCATGTGATTCTTTTCAGGTGGCATGGGTTGCTCAGCTCCTCCTTTTTCTCCACAGAAGTTTACATCGGACAATTGAACTGAGCTTCTGGTTGCACTGCCGAAAATGATGGGTATACGATTTGTTGGACTTGATTGTAAGGATGCCTTTGACTGTCTCTCCAGACCACACTACGCCACTTTGCTTGAAGTTGTTTTGTGGTTTGCTTTGCAGAAAATGAATAACCTTGGTGTGCATTGGCATTGCAGCTTTTCCCATATCACTTGGCAGGCTACATATGTCGAGTTCTGCGCACCACAGCCTTCCGTTACTATTTTGACACGCTCTATGCAAGCCTGAAGGAAGAGCGTGCGTACGACAGGATTCCGAATTTCGCAGTAAGTGAGTATCAACGCAGCTAACAGGGATTGCTGTTGTTGTGCTTCATCACCAGCAGGAGCTCTGTTGAGACCCACATGTGGCATCTCCCAAATCAGCGATCTTGCAGACAGAAGAAAGCAGGTCATGAAGCAGGCATGCCACTGTTGTGAAAGGATGACTACGGTTCTATCCATGTAGTGGGAAATGATGCAGCAGTCTTGTTGCGCTTCAAGATAACCATGTGACTAGACTCTGGATACAGTGACAGAGTATCAGAGCAGGTGGTGGCAGGCAGCTTAGAGCAGGTGTCAGCGTGTTGACCTGCTAGTTTCCTATTGTCCATTGCTGCAAGGACATATCAGATTCCCTTCTCTTCAGAGCCATTAGTTTATACTGAAAACACAGAAGGTGCCACATTACCAAGCATCCTCAGATGTGAAACCCTGCGATCTTGTTCATCAACCCTGTTGTGTTCCTTGGGTCCAATTCCCACTTGTTGGGTTGGTGTTCTTCAGTCAATGTGTTCTCCAGTCAAAATGTTCTTGAGTCAATGTCTTCTGTGTCTCCTGCAGGCAGCCGATATAGTTCGAAAGCTTGGCATCGGCCGCAATGAGTACATCGCCATTCTGGATTCCTGCAAGGCAAAGAAGCTTCTCTGGAGGGTGAACAAGGGCATTGCAAAAGAAATGCTGCCCAGTGAGCCCCTGAACATCCCACTGGAACCTTGGTGGAAGGTTTCAGTTGTGAATGTAAGCAGATGCCTAGAAGAGCAAAATGGAAAACGCATTTCATGCACCAACACTAACAAGCCATGCCTTCCCTTTCATAAGCTGTGTCCGCTTCATGGTGCACAACGGAGATGCTGCTTGTTGGCTTGCCTGTTGACATTGCTGGTTGGCCGCCTTGACCAACCAACCTCACTGTCAATCCTGCTATCCAAGTGGCTCAAATGGGAGTCTGCCTTCCTGCAGACAGGCTTGCTGTGCGCAATTGCAGTGCTGCGGATTGCAGATGGGTACCAGGTCTGCAGCCACACGGAAGACATGGATGGACACAATGCCCACCGGTATTGTCTATTCTGCAGGTGAGCGAGCCTGAATTCCGGGTTTTGTCTTCGAGCGAACTGGATTTGCTGCAGGGGGCTTGTCAGCCTCAGGGCGTTACAGTCAGCGAGGCTGATCAGACAACATTGAGGAGCCTATACAAGCGTGGGCTCGTGTACTTCACTGTGCCCATTAAGGAAGATGACCACTTTACCATACCTCCACTGGAGGTAAGGGTGGGGTTGTGACATGAAAGGATGCAGGCATGACAAAGGCCCACTGCGCTTGCGATGATGCAGAAAGAATGTGTCCCATTCTATGGGATATTTCTGGGGTGACATGCAATATGGTGTCTGTTCTGTTTGGTGGAAACCGATGAACATTGAAAAGGAATGGGCACTTTGTGGCTGACAGGCTGCTGTGTGAATGTTTGGGGATTTCTTTTGCTGCATATGTCTTTACTGCCTGATTGGTGCATCCTAAGGACAACTGCACCTGAATGACAACACAAAATGTGTGTCACCACTGCACCTGTGAGTTGTGTCTGCAGAATTAGTTCTATGTGGTGCAGCACACATTGCATTTATGATCCCCAGGATCATATGTTGTGCACTAGGTGCCCTGTCTTAGCATCTGCTCTATAGTATATCCAGCAACATCCTTGTTTGTGGCACCTTGCATTGTGCTCTAAATCAATTGAGGTCACGTGTTGTTGGAGTGAGCATGCTGCCAGTCGGAAACCAAGAGGCATGGTCTGTGGCTCTGTCAAACAGGGTTTTGTGTCCAACAAGAACACAGTGCCAGGCGAAGGTGTGGATCCAATGGAGTCACTGCTGTACTCCATTTTTGTTGCCAACAGCGAGAGCTGCTCTGTTGGAGACTTGGCTCGCGTTCTCAATGTCAACGTGTCCCAGGTTCAGGCAGCCATGGGTGTTGCATGCCGCCTTGGTTTTGTTTCTAGGGTGCCCAGGGATTCAGATAAAGGTGCGGCGCGCGGTTGTATTGCACAGCTTTTCAATTTTGAAAAAAGTTGCCATGTTGATATTCTACAAATACGAGCAGTCGAGTTGTGTGCAATCAGGTGCGCCCTGTCCTAACAGAAGGTATTGGCTTGCTTCTTCATGTCGTGATGTCCTTTGCATCAACGAAATTTGTCTTGACAGTGAGTTGTGAACTCTTGTGAGTGGTGCTACTACCAGGTCGGACGTCGATCGTGGTGCATGCCAAGTGCACCTCCATGTGCAACTCAGTTGTGGATGGCCAGCAGAAAGCTAATGGTGCTCTTTTGCATGACATGCCATTTGCTGAAACTGTATGGGCTCAACGTGCCAGTGCAGCCACAGAGCAGGCTCAGCTACTGGGCTCTGCAGCTACTGCTGCTGAGAAACATGCCAGTGGCATTTTCTCCATGTAGGTACCAAACGTCAACACGTATGTCACTCTTGTCTGCTGCCTCCAGTGTGATTATTCTTTTAGCATTGCTCAAACTCGAGTGGTTCCCGTGTCATGTTATCAAGACTGGCATGAACATACAGGAAGAGTGCTGATCCATTTGACTGCTATGAACACAACATGGCATGTCATGCCATTGGCAGTGTTGCGATGTGGGGTACTCACTGGTGGTTCACACACATAGAAAACGCGGCATCTTGTTCTGTCGTCCTGTACTAGGACTCCTATTTCCACAATTATATGTGTCCAATCGTTGTCTTGTGCATTCTTCAGATGGAGCAGCACCTTCGTATGACTCTGTGCCTCTTCGAGATGACGACGAAGAAGTTGATTCCTCCAGCGCAAAGACACAGGACTCGGGACACAGAAAGGACAACACCAAGCCAGAGGAAGGCTCAGCGGTGGCCCTCATCGTTGATGCAGAGACGACATCATACTTAATGATGGGAGCACTATCACCAGGTTGCTGCATAATGCGTAGCTGTTTCCGCACGATTGCAAACACGCAAATTTCCCACTCGTTCTAGCAGCATGTCGTATGGGCATGCGTTGCCTCTTTCCCTGCATGGTTGGCAGCGGTGTTGACTGCGTGGGTTGGATGGAGTGTTCAAATTTTGACAGTGCAATCTACTGCACAAAGGCGATGTGCCTGGAGAAAGTGCAGGCTGCCTCCTGGGCCAATCACGTTTTTTTGCTGGTTGTGTCATTGCCACTGAAGGTGTTTGGGAGTATACTTGGGTTCCACTGTCTCTCAGCGCAAATTTGCTGTTCTTTTCGGAAGCGCATGGGTGCCTCCACGAAGCTTTTCTCTTTATGCAGCATGTTATTTCTGCGCTACACTAGAAATTTGAATCAGGGAATCAACATGGAAGTAGAAATAAAGGAGAGGCCACAGCAGGCCACCCATCGCTCTTCAGCCGCCATCATCAACACCCGAAAAGTATTGGTGAGCTCATGTTTGATTTGCCACATTGTCTGGATTGTCGCATTCCCTTGTCGTGTTGCTGATGATGGATATGTCCAGCTGTGAAGAAGCACGCCGTCACCCTCTTCGAAGGGGGCAGAGTAGCTGGCGATGACACCATTGAGGAGCTCATATCTGAGCTTCGGCTGTCGGCCAGCGCGCATGAGCAGCTGGGGGGCGAGATGGTTGAGTTGACACAACACACCACGGCATTGGTTACGGCCCTGGATTGCGTCAAGGTTGGCCACCACAAACACGCCATCGAATCTCGCTGTCGCTGGGACTTGAATTGATCAGTGTCACGCTCTACATGGGTTTGATGATGGACCATGGCGGCCTTGCTTGGATGGAGTCCCTTGTCCTACCATTGCCCTCTGATTAGCAGTGCTGCATTTAGGCGCAGTCGAGGTCGCTGGCATGCGCTAGATGGTGTGGATGGTGCGTAAACAGGGCCCGCTGTTGGTTGAACGAGCGCTTTGCGCATTCCTGTCATTCAGGAGCTTTGCCCAATTCTGCTCTGCGGTGCTTTGGTATGCATCGAACTGTGGTGCCTGGCCGTACTTGCTATTCTAAGCGATCGGGCAAACTTGTTTCCCCTTTTGGGGACCAGCCGCTAGGCCAGCAAATACATTACGAGAAGATGATTGCTCCGGCGGCATTCTCATTTGAACATCGTCGCTTTTAATGTCACGGGACCGTGCCACGCAATGCGCACTCCCTTTCTGGGCGAGATTTCCACGTGCTGCATAAATTTCTGCAGAAGCATCTGTGCACGACGGGAATGACACTTCACGAGGCATTGTCGCTGATTGTAGGTCTTGGATGGCATATTGGGCGAATGGGCAGCGCTGTGCCACAATCTCGGTGGATGCAGTGAATGAGAATTACACTGCATGCAGGCCGCATCTGGGGGACGCTCCATCGAGCTGCTGAGGCGTGAATCTCTGGCGGGATTGTCTCATGGGGCCATCCACCGCGTCCTCAGCCACGCCTACAAGGTTGTTGTGCCCGTGGCCCCGCTGCCCGGGGAGGTCCTGCCCCTGGGGTTTGAACCTGAGGAGGGGAGCTCTCCAGGGCCAGTCTTTTTTGGACCTGCAGGGCCGGTGTCCTCCCCGTGGTTTCAGCTGGCTGTGTACACCGTCGTTGGAGCCGGGCCAGTCTCCATGGTGTTCTTGCACGGGCAGGTGAGTCTCGCCGCCTGTTCCCACGCGATTGGATTGGGAAGCTTTTGCTGTTCTGCACATTGTCTCTCGGGCGGTTGGAGTACACAAGCACGATTGTGGAATGGGTGAGATATTACGGAAGTGCCAGGTCGCCGGATTCAAGAGGAAGCGACGATTTTGATTGACTGTGTTGTCCAACATTCTTCGCAGTTGCCCTTCCTTTCATCACCTGGATATGCGGATGAATTGTTTGGGTCTCTCGCCGATGCCTGTTGGGCGAGGCTGGCCAGAGGTCCCCCACAGCAACATGGATGAATACACGCAACAGAGACTGGGGACAGCAGTCCAGCGCTTGGCATTGGAGCACGATGTCTGTCCCACCTTGAACTATTTGCGTGTGCTCTGATGTACAGCGCCTCCACAAACTCCCCGGCCCGGCTGCAAGCTGCCGTTCCGCCTTCGTTCGACCCTGGGGGGCGCCTCCTGATTCGGCGCTCCTGGTGTCTCAACCGTTCCTCATCTTCTATTTGAATGAAATGCTGCGGAAGGGAGCTGTCGTGCTCCAGCCGTTGCTGGCATGCGAGCGCGAAAGAGCACAGGCACTGGAGGGTGGAAAATTGGATGATCTCGGTTTGGTAGACATTCCCTTGCCGTTCGTTGTTCTGGAGACGGAAGAAAACAAGAAGTTGGTACAAGGCAAGTAGCTATGGACTGCGCGCACCCTGGCATCTCGATCCACCTGGAAAGCTCGTGCGGCATGGAAAGAAATGGGAGCAAGGGGCCCAAAGCGAACTCTCGACCGTCAGGGGAGGGGAACAAGGGGTGGACACGCTCTCCTTCCCACAATTGCCCGTAACCCTAATCCCGCACCACCCACCCATACCCCCGGGGTTGGGTTTTTACTTTCTTTAGTGGCGTTTCTCGTGGGCTGTGGACTGGGGGTTGCTGTGGAGAGCGGAATGCAAATGGAGAGCGGAATGCAAGGCTGTTTTCCAAACGTGTGTAGATACTGTGTGCGTTGCATTCAGCCGCTGCTGCGGCACCTGCGCAAGTGCCCTTTGCAGTATGTGTCGGATAGCCAGTGATTATTACCCCCGTGTCATGGAGAACTCATGCCGCCTGGCCAAACACCAACAATGCAACTCCGTGTGTGTTCATTCCCAGGATTTGAACGGCCGTCAGGCAAGGCGGTGGAACTGAATATTCCACTGGGGTTGGAAGATGCTCTCCATGCATGCGGATTGGACAGCTCGGTGGGCTTTGTCAAAATGATAGACGCCTCCTGGCTGGGAAGCAGCAGTGGTATGCCTTCTGACAATTTTTGTTGCCGTTCGCATTAGCGATGAATTAGTTCTGACCCGTTGAATGTCTTGAAATTGAGAACAACTCCTGGTTGCATCAAGGACGTGGAGTTGGAAAGGCAATTGCACGCAGCGACTGGCACTGGTTGCCTTGCATGCATGCTCATGTTGGGCGGCCTCAAGGTGCAACACTTGACAGAGTCATGGATGTGCGTCTGATGATTGTCTCAAAAACATTAACCTGAAGGCGACCTGAGCAGCACTGTCAAGTGCATGGCAGATGTGTCGCTTCGTGCGGAAACGGGGTTGCCCTCATTGTTCCTGCAGGTGAATGGCTTCCACTTGAAGTCCATCTTGGGCTGCCACTCCACTCCGTGGGTCTCTGCAAGGCTGTCTGCGACTTGGCGACAGAAGGCATGCTGTTCGACGCGCAGGGGCGCGACGTGCAGATCAAGTCTCAGAAGCAGAGGGTTGCCATTGCAGACCGGCTGATGGGCGCCTTCGGCGGCGGATGGGGCGGGGCGGGCACCTTGGCGGGATCCTTGCCGGCCACCAACTTCATGTTTGACGGCAGCAAAGTCGTACGTGCTGACTTCTCGTCGTGCATCCAGGGTAGTGGAAGCCACAGCGCGGGGAACGAGGTCGCGACATCCATGCAACCCGGAGTTCGAGTGATGTGAATGGGATGCTGATCAACGAATGTGAGACTCTGATGCTGTGCTGGCTTTCTTGGAAACGAGGTGTAAGCTTGCCAAACATTGTCCTTCCGGCAAAGTGTCACGCGAAAAGTGTCACACACGGCGCAGCTTTCCCGTGTGAACCAGGTGTTAACTATCCCGTGCTCCTGAGAACGGCAAGCGAAGGTGTGGATGCGCCAGTGTATGATCTGAAATCGCCGTTCACGCCACGTACAGATGCGCAGCTATGCTGATTCCCCACACGGAAAGGCACTCGTCAAAACACGCAGATTATGGGACCACCACCAATGCGGCAGATGCCTTCCAACATATGCACCCCATCCCCAACGTGCAGCAGGCTTACGCACTTTGTCGTGACACATGAAATCATGACCATAGTAACATATTTCCTTTCCATGTTCGTGCCGACAAGCGAGTTCCGCGATGGCGAGCATAACTGCTGCCACCAAGCTGTGTTTCATGCTAAACTGTTCCCATTTCAACTGCAAGACAAAACAAACCACGCTGTGGAAGCTAGAACAGATCCCCCCACTGCCCCAACCACAGCCATGGCATGCATCCTGCACACTGCACTACTCGTACCCACGACCCATCTGCACTGTTTCATCTCACGCCGACAGCAGCAGCATCCCACTGAAAATCCTCCGCAATGTACCAGACCGAAGACAACAGGCCTGCATACAGTGAGTCTAACAAACAATATGAACTACAATACGCACACCACTGTGTCTGCACCGAAGAAGTACCTGACATGTTCACCAATTTGTCAAACTGGTTCTCTGCAGCCAGCAATGCCTTCTGCCCAGGAAACCATCTGAATGGGACCAGGTGCCTGACTGATGGGAACAACGCACATCCTGCCACAGAAACGCGACGGTCGACTTCTTTTCTTCTGTGATTGTTTAAGCTCCCTCGTACCCTCGCCGCTAGCTACAAATTCTGCACTAAAGTCAACATCTGATGCAACAAACCATAACTGTGCTGACGTAGGATGTGCCCCACTTGCATTTCACCTGATATTCCACAGACGCAATGGTGTGCTTTGCCCCCCTTGCACTTCTGCTGTGCTCCCTTCCTGCACCTGCACTTCTAAACAATTATGTCCAAACCCTTAGAAGCTTGCAGCTTTTCCAAGCCCAGACTGGTAACCCGAAAATTGTTCTTAACATTGAGTTGCTTCAAGGAGGGAAAGTCGACGATCGCTTCAATGCCCACGTCCGTGATTCCCCAACAATCCTTCAGTGACAAGTACACCAGCTGTGACAGGCTCTCCAGCGCCGTCAAGCCTGCGTCACTCACCCGGAAGCAATGCTCAAGGCTGAGGTGGGTCAGGCACTGCAAACCAGAGAAGGACGCTAACCCTGCGTCTGTTATCGCCCAGCAATCCTTCAAATTCAGGTATCTCAACCGGTGCAATTTCTCAAGGCAGGAGAGGCCTGCATCTGATATTCTGAAGCAATGCTGCAGGTTGAGACACTCGAGCGAAGTGAAAGCGGTCACCAAAAGAAGCCCAAAATCCGTCACGCCCCAGCAGTCCTTCAAGTTTAGGTGTGTCAGGTTTTTGAACGTGGTGATGGCCTCCAAGCCCCCATCTGTTACCCTGAAGCAGTGCTCCAGATTGAGGTGCCTGAGGTTTGTGAGGGTTGTGCATGCCATAAGCCCTGCATCAGTTATTCCCCAGCAGTCTTTCAAGTTGAGGTGAGACAGCTGTGACAGAGAGCTCAGCATGGAGATGCCTGGATCAGTGATCCTAAAACAGTGCTCCAGGCTCAGCTGGTTGAGGCCGTCTAGATTAGTCAGGTGCAGGATTCCCGAGTTCGTGATCCGCCAACAATCCTTCAGCACAAGCTCTGACAGGTTCGACATGCCTTCCAGGTACGCCAGTCCATCATCTGTCAGCCTTGCACACCTCTCCATGTTCAAGTGCAGGAGGCGGCCCAGGGACGAGATGGTCGCAAGGCCAATGTTCGTGATCGCCCTGCAATAGGACAGATTCAGATGCTCCAGAGACTTCAACTTCCCAAGGGACTGCAATCTGGCGTCTGTCAGTGCTTTGCATGATCGGAGGTTCAGATGCTGCAGGGTAGTGATGCCCAATAGGCTACTCAGGGCATTGTCACTCAGTTGGATGCTTGGATGGCTCAAGTCCAGGATCCTCACGTTCTGAAACTTCGACACCAGGCTCCTCACAGCCCCATCCACATCAAAGTAATCCGACTTGCGGCCCAGCATCTGCATGATCCGATGGCGCACAGGCATGGGCCTATGTGGGTCTTGAGGCGACTTGCACTTCACGTCCCCTGGCATTGATGGCCTCAGGGCCCTGAGCGCCATGTTCGAACCCTCATGCCAATTTCTGCACACAAGCCTCAGACTGCCTATAGACACGCCCTCTTCTGCCAGGGCTTCCAAAAGGATGTCGAATATGTCCAATGGTAAGTGGCTCCAGTTGGTGAAAGAACTCAATGTGGGTGACACCTACACAGCACAGACATCTTCACTGGCTCAGGGATGCCTGAACACCAAGATGCAAACTGCAAGCACACCACAACAGTTCTGTGTACTGGGCAACGGTGATGCCCACACAGTGCCAGTTGTGCACTGTTGGTCTCTTGCATGCTCCTACTCTTTACAGAGGCATTGGGTGGCGCCGCTTCACATTCTTGATGAACCTGCAAAGACTTGCTGACTTACCATTGTGCATCGACAAAAGGAGGGACTAAACCCATTCTTACACATGCCCCCCCATCTGTGAGCACACTCTTACATTGGGCAATGTGCATCCTTCCGTAGCAGTCAGGATCCACAATAGGTACAACAAAAGATGAACTGCAACACATTTCACCATTGACACGACATGATAGAACTAGTGACCTCAACGAAGGCATATTAGCAAGCACTGTGCCACACATCATTGACCAAATTGTTCAAGATTGGCCATGTTGACCATCTGCACCAGAAATGGCTGCAGCAAGCAATACCTGAGTGCGGTGTTCCTTCTCAACAACTTCTTCATCACCTTCCCCATTGAAACAGCCCAGTTTGATGTTTCTACACAAACCCAGTCGCCTGCGAGAACTTCCAGCTCTTGGTTCATGAGCCTTGAACCAACACAGAAAATGTGGTCAACCACAGCCAACCATATCCTTGAACAAATACCCAGCGGTTTCCTCCGCAATTTCAGTGCTGTGGTAATTCAGCCCTCAACGCCCCCAGTTCCTTGCAGCCGGAGGTTAGAACAAACCTAAACCAAAATGCAGTTCTCTGACAGGGTGGTGTGAGCCCATGGTTAGTGGATAGGAATGACAAGGCGCACATTGTCATGACTAGTAACAGCACCATTCACCGCTCGATTGCTCCAATTTCTTGTTCGTGCAACAAGGTTACATAGCTGGAGGAATTCCACAGCAGCAGTTTGTTCAGCTTTTACTTCAGTTTGAATTTCTACTGCAGGTGATGTTCACATGGACCAGACATCTGAGTGTGCTTCTGGTTAACCAAACAACACCACTTGTTTGCCACATACGGCAGTACCCTGGACAGTTGCTTCGCAGAATGCTAACTAAGCGGGCACAATCACATCACAACATAGATGCAGAGCCTACCATCATTGCCATGTTTGATCAACTGAGGTGCCTGCAGCTTCCAATCAAACCTGCATTTCAATCCCTGAGCACTGACCATTCCCTACATGACAAATGCAACCACCCACCTCCTTTGAGCGTGTAGATTTTCGTTCCACCTTGCCTTCCCTCCTCCATCCTGAGAGCGCTCGCCTCAATTCAAGCAGCTTTGAGGCGATCTGCGGACACAGCACCCCCCTCGTCAGTATTGCCTTGTGTGTTGGCCAAACTCTGCCTGAAAGCACTCCGACCCCAGCAGGGAAACAACATGTGCGTTGCTCCTGGGGATGAATGAATTGTGCTTTGCTACAGACTTTCATTAACAAAAGGACATGCCGAACAGCCCATTTAGATCTCTTCCCTTGCAGCCCATAACCTGCCACCCCTCTGGTGCCCATGCAGGACCGCCATCCGTCACAAGTCCCACGGGGTGGGAAGAACGACCGCCACGCCCTAGGTGACTAACGCTGGATGTTCGCGGCGCTCACCCCTTCCGACGTAGACAACTGTTCCCGCCTCCACCGACGCCGCACCCGGATCAGCAAATCATTGGTGTCGTCAGGGAAATCCCCTCCTGTGCCCTTTGCCGGTGTATCCGCCTGCACGCAGGCAACCGACCCTCAGGAAATGATTCAAACGCACAGCCGCGGGCGCAAGGCGTCGGGTGCTGGCTCTGTGGCTGATGAGCGTCTCAAGTGCACTGGGCGCCAAACTGAGATGCCGTAACCGGCGGGGCGGTGGCCAAGGCGTGACGGGACAAAATCGGGGCCAATGCCGCGTCAAAGACGTCGACACCCGAAACGTGCGAGGACACCTTAGGACTGCACACACGGGTCAAAGGGCCCCGCTTTCGGGCAACCATCGGCGGCCTTCCGTCGACGAATCGGGGGGCAGCACCCGGTGTCGGCAACCCCTTTGACACAGTAGATTACGCAATCCCAATCCGGGTGCGCAGCGGACGGCCCGCGAGGCCCCACTTCCCGCGCAGATTGCCTCGCGACGTCTGGGGCCGACGGCACGGGCTGTCGGCAAAGCGCGTGAGCCCGCCGTCCTGGGTTCCGACGACGCAGCGCATGCCGTAATTGAACCACCAATCCACATTTGCATAACTGAAGAGTGTGGCGCATGCCGGGAAGAAAGCCGCCAGACCGCTGCCGACGCGCGACGCTCGAGCCCATCCCCACCCGCCACCCCGCCCCCAACGGCAGGACGGCGTTCCGTTCATCGCCGCCTGGCAAGTTCGACAGCGGCGGCACCACGTTGGTCGACCCCTCACCAGACGGATTTCCCTGCCCGTCTCCAAATCTTGAAAAACGACGACCTCGGTGTCCAATGAATCCATCCTGTGCAGGCCGACCTGCCGGAGGGGCGCCGCGGGAGCTTGCGGCGCTGCGTTTTGCGAGGTCCGAGCGCGGGCCGCGCTCCGGCTGGCGGCAATGCGGCCCAGTGGCATCGGGCGCGCAGCCAAGGGCGCGAAGCAAGGATCGGAACTGCGTTGCTGGCGTCGGCTGCCGCGCAGTGCGGAGAGGAGGCGGTCGGCGTGGCCGGCGACAGGGACCGAGGCTGGAAGCACGGGCCCGCTTGAGGGCGAACGGGCCCGTCAAACCGGCCAAAGTGCAAAGGGAATTGACGGCAAATGGCCACTGGTCGCCAAGGTGGCGCGGCATTGGACGGGGGGAGCGCAGCTCGATTGGTTGACGCAGAGGGCGACAAGCGAGCGAACGGATGTGGGCCGCCGTGATGGTTCTCTCAATGCACGCAAATGACAAGCCAAGATCGTCAAACCCTCAATCAGAAAGAATGCAAACACCATATGTAGGTGCCGGTACCCTTCGGTGGGTAGCACAGCTGCCGGCACACTCGCTGATGCCCGGCGGAGGTCACGCGCTTGAGTCAGGCCCTCGCGGCCAGAGTCGGACATGGTCAGAACCCCGAAGCATTGATTAAACGAGTGGCCCACTTCATATAGGCGTGTACTCGATGGTACTGCCCTCGAAGGTGTCCCCGTTGACGGACAACACTCTCCGCTGCGAGTCCAGCCATGACACACAACTATGACATGCTTGTGAGTTCCGACTACAATGAAATCCCGCGAACTCCCACAGAACATCCTAACCTCTTCAAATCTCACCAACCTGGCACCGCTTTCCCCCGTTCCTACCTCTAAGCCACCCTACCTGAACCCGTCCTATTGCGGCCCATCGGCAGCTGCTAGTTTGTGGAGGCTCTGGGGTCGCCCTGCCCTTTAGCACAGCCGTTTGAGGTCGGCCGGCCTCTCCACCTCGGATGGTGGGCGTAATCGGGGCAGTCGATTCGGCGGTCGCGCGGTGGGCCCAATGCTCGATGGGGATCGATCCCCCGGGCCTGCTGTTAGCGAGAGGTGGCGGCGTAGCAAGACGGTGGTTTGTTGGCTAGCGGGAGGCCAAAAAGTGGGTCAGAATAGTTACATTTCTGCCGGGCCGGGCTCCTTGTCCCACCCAGCTCCACACACACACTGGACCAATACATTACAAAAGACGATTGTTTGTCCCAATACAACCCGAGGTACCCACAACTTGTGTGCCCAGTCGCTTTGCTAGTAGTTAAGCCAGTCCCATACATGACTCAACCTCTGAGTCAGTCCCACCACTTCTCGTTCCCTCGTCCTTAACTCCCACACTTGCCCAAGTCAACCGAACATCACCCTAATAGGGGGGGCCAGGCTGGAATCCAAACAAGATAAGGTGGGGACCGAGGGGTGAGCCTAATATTAGGGTGAGCCCAATATAAGTAGCCTCCCCGCTCACGCCCGCCAAAGCCCGTCACTCCCAAGGGCGCCAAAAACCACTGGCCCTTCTTGAACACGACGAACTGGCCACTGATCCAAGGTACAGGGAGACAAAAACCCCAAGGGGCCGCCAAAACCCATATACTTAAGCAGCGCTGGTCTGAATGGGCCAGCGCGCCTGCCCCTCGTCGCCCTGGGCGGAAACCTATTAACAAGATAGTTAATCCCATGATTCATAGCATGCGCGCGCACAAATCCGCATGCGCAATGCATGATTGCGGGTCCATCGTTGTCTAGAAATGGCCACCCGGATCCGTTAATAGCGGATAGAGGTTAATTTCCGTTAATTTTCCGTTAATTAACGGAAAATAACGAAAAAAGACAAAAATTAACCAAAAATTAACGGATTTTGGATTTTTGGGGGATTTTTGGGTTTTAGTCACATTTATAGTTTATGGAATTCGCTATTAGAGAGTATGTTTGTATTTTATTTCAACCTATAACTCCCTTCCGTTCAAAATGTCCCATTGCGCCACGCTACAAACCTATTAGGTAGCATATTTGCACAACGTCGATCCCACTATCGTGGAATATTGTTTCAATGTTATGTTATTAATTTCGCTGTATTTGGGCTGGTGCTGGCGTCACCCGCCACCATAATTATTATATAGATCTCGGCATTTTTGATGCCTAAGCTTGCAGTTTCGCGGCAGAACCACAAGTGACGGTGTTGAAGGTGGCAGCGTGAGACATAACACTTCCATCGCATTTGTGATTGTCTGCCGCTAAAGTTTCCTACAGGTGCGGTTATGTTACAACTCTTTGACATAAAATGGCTGAAGTATCAAACCTGACGAACGAAGGCGGTAGTACATTGTAATGTTGGCAGCCAAGTCACTGGCGGCTCTGGCAGCCTACTTGCGGTTCTGCCATGGCGGAACCGCATCAACTGGCTAAACGTTGGTTACGGCCTGGTGCCCGCCACTGGATGTGAACCTGCCCCCGCGACTGCTCCCCAAGGCTTGGTGTCGGCCAAGCGAGAACTTGTATGCATCACAAAGTGGGAAGAGGAGATAAAACACACATGGCAACTTTAGCCCAAGGATATTACAAGTTTGGTACCACCCAAGAAGCATTCGTATACAACAATTTGTACAACATCTTTGAAAGATGGTTAATCCCCGCCAGGATCTATGGAATGAAGGCGGGGAAGCTCCCGCCTTAGACACTCCCGCCAACATGGCCATAAGTGGCCATCTCCTCCCACCCACTGCTCATTCACCACTGCCGTCCAAGGGATGACCTCCTTTTGGCCCGTAAGGAACCACGGGTTGTTTAGTTGGACTTCTTCACTGATGAAGGAAGGGTTGTCAGGGTCGCATTTCTCCACAACGCCTTCACAAGCGTAATACTGCACTTCAAAGTGGCGCACGTCATATCCGTTTTCTTCACTGGGGTCGAATACCCTGGTGACTCTGGCGATGTCAAACACACGGGCCCAGGCATCGGCATCTTCGTCTGCCATCCGAATGGCGACAGTCACCCCGGGGGCAACGTCGTGTTCCGGTCGGAACGGTCTCACGTCGGCAGGTCTTGGGGCCCTGTGTGAGTGACCAAAGAATATTGCACGCTCCCCTGGGATGAGGCCCACGTCCCTGTACAATGGGCGGGTAGAACTAGTCAGTAACCGGATGCCACATTGGCAATCAAACCACAACACTGATATGAAAGGTTGGATGTCACCAAAGGGGCAAATGGGAAGAAACATACAACATGCAGTAAAGACCAAGACCACGCAATGACAGCCCCCGGGGCAGAGATGCCATGCAGGCAGTGTGCTGAGGGTCATTTATACAAAGGCAGGGTGTGTGTGCACGACAGATGAGCTGACGGGCCCAATGATTTTTTTAAGGATATGAAACAATGTGGCAGAGGTGGTATGTTGTGCACCAAAACCATCACACCTTTCCACTACGGGCCCAAGCTCAGTGGTGGGCCCTTGACTAGGCACGGGCAGAAGGTCGTCCTCGTCCCCGCGGCCACACTCTGCCACCCTGAGGGATCCTCCCACTCGGTCGTCGACGTCCCCTTCCGGAAAGGTGGACCTGTGGTCCTCAATAAAGGTTTCCCACCACCGTATGGCGTGGACGTAATGCACCTTTAGGACGGTGGCAAGGCCCTCCTCGCCGGACAAACCAGCTGTGGAGGCAAGTAGGCTTCTGAGCTTGCCGACGAACTTCAGTGCCCTCTCTCGTATCCCAGCGAATTGTTGGAGCGGCGTCCTTGGCTCCAGAGATAGGCTATCGAAAGAGGGTATCACAGCATCCTCAAGGAACACTGGCCACCCGCCGCCCTCTGGCCGCCCCACCCAGGCCTGGCCGGGCAAGTCGTGTTCTCTACCGTACACCACAGGGCGGCCACTCTCCATCCGGAAGAGGAATGCATGGTAGCACC
>CAJHUC010000620.1:0-53730 GCA_905146915.1 Ostreobium quekettii | reverse complement strand
GCTTCAGGTGCCGTTCAAGACGCTTTGAAAGACGGTGCGAGAGATTTTGGACGCCGTCCTTGTGGAACGCAAAGGAGCCACTACTCACCACTTGGGAGCGTCGATGGAGCATCCAACACCCCCGTCGGTCGTGTTTGTTGGGTTAGGTTGTCCTTGCGCTAACATTGCATTAATTGGAGGAAGGCAACAGAGAGCGTTCGGCGCACGCAGCAGTCCCACGGCTAAACTACAGACACCAGGAGACAGGTTGGCAACGGCAGATACCAGATATGTTCTTGTGTCGCCGTGGACGAGGCGGGGATGGGACACGGTGGAAATTTCCACAATCTGCGATGGGCGCAGCAGCGGGCCCATCCACCATAGGGACAGCCAAGAAGTGCTCGATGTGAAACGAGAAATGCGTGAATATTTTGTCGCCGCAGGGGACATCGCAGCTCCGAGGCCTGGCTCCAGTTGTAGCTATGGGCCTTGCAACCGTGCTTTGACTGGAGAAAAGCGCCGGTCGATCAAGACAATTGCTAATTTGAATTATTTTATTCCTATCAACCTATTACACTAAATGTGCATAATCACTCTGAGTGACGCACTCTGGCACAGTGAATGCACCGGATGAACTCTAGGTTCTCTGAACGTTCTGGGAGCAGTATCTGATCTCAATTCCAAGAGTTGGTAAGAGAAAACCGGAATTGTTGAAACGAAGATTTTTGAGAATGAGTTTGAAAGGAATGTATCCCCTGGGTTGATGACAACTCATGAGTTCTTGTACTTTGATTTCCACAAATGGGTAATCGAGGCTGATAATGCCAGATTTGTGAATTTCTGAGCTCTTTTGCATATAGACTTTGAGATGCTACGAGTTCCCATGATCATAGGACCATCGTTTTCCTCATCATGGGTTTTCACGGAACCCCAAAATTGGAATAAAGATGGGATCCACACGAAAAGATAGAGCGACTATTCTCATGCCACGCCGGCCAGAGGGTCGGTGGTTTAGGGCTTAGGTTATCCGAAACAAGAATATGTCTTCACGCAAAAGTCGGAGCGAGTAAAATGTGTGCCCCCAGTACACTGGCGCCCCCTGGGAAGCAAAAGCTCTACTGGCATCGCCCGACGTGGCGATGTACCGGGCAGCGAACATGCCATGAGGCTGCGCCCAGCAGGCCCTCAGTATTGGGCCACAACGGGCCGCTCTGTCTGCCGGACTTTCCGGGATTGGGGCCACGGGAACTGTGGCAGCGAAGAAGCCCCGGAGCTGTGACGTGAGTGGCGCTCTCGTCGCGTGGCTAGCTGTCCCGTGATCAGTGTGTATACGCAGATGCTCCCATGCGGTCATCCACACAAAATGGGTTTCCGGACGCTGTGGCGTGCGGCGTGCCATGGCATGGAGGGTGGATAGGCTTTTACGGAAATCGGCGATGGTGATGAGCAGAACCGACTTCCATTTCCGCCAACAGTCCAATGCAACGGGTGTTGATCGCTAGGCTTGAGCGTGAACAATGCTGGCAGTGCTGCCCTTCTATCACCGCCAAGTGCACTGGAGGGGTCCCACTCGTGTGTGGTCGTTCTAGACTCGCGATGCCACTTTTCTTGACGAGATTACCAGGCCACTGACAGGGCCCCATGGCGGTCTGGAGTAATTAGTATCCAGTTCCGTGTACTACCATTTGATCTGCTCTTATCGATTGTCAGCGAAGTTTTTGGTAGGTTTGGGCAATTGTGCATTGTTTTCATTTTCCTTTTCGACATCACCTTCGACATCAGCTGGACCGCCGTGTCTTGGATTTACCACTACATGCAATGGAATGCTTGCCTTTCACCCACGGTCGTCCTCGTAAGCGTAAGATATGCAATATGAGAGTTCAATCCAAGGAATTCACCGAGCCCATCGCAGCACTTTCCATGGTTGCTAACTGCCCTTGAAGAGCTTTATTCTAGGCAGAAGAATCTGAAGCAGAGGTTCAAGATTGAACAGTACAGAAAACGGGCTGCCACAAATTTTCAATTTCTGTCGTCCACGGCAAGTCCACGGCACAGATAGTCCTCGTCATGGCGCACCATGCATCAAAATGGAATTTTGAAGATTTCCAAGAGATTCAGGATACATGCAATTCATAGGAATTGCTACATTCTTTGTGCTAAATAGGACTGCTACACACACAAGTTACATTTGAATATCAAAAGCCATTCTGCTAGCATATTCCTAGCTGCTGGCTTTCTGCTGTGGTGCATCTTCACGCGCCCGCACATTGGCACCAGATCTCCATGATACTTGAACTGCGTCAGAACAGTTACAGGAACACCTCGCATTTCTATGGATCTCTCGGGTTATCCTTGCAAGGCCGGGCATCAGTCCTGAGCGAACACACCTGTATATAAGCATCAAGCACCGCAGGTACAGCTGCAAGCGTAAATCTAGATGTTGGTGCAACAACAGCGAAGATAGTTCACAGCACGTGCAGGCTTGGTCTTTGCGTTTGGAGAAACGGCCATTTTTTCGGCCACATTTACGGCTGTCCACGTGCTGTGATGATTTCCCAGCCAATAGCGAGATCGCCAACCTCGTTTTTTGCACATTTCAGCTCGTCTAGCTGACGCTCCCCGGATTCCTTGAGTGGGTACTTACTGTCTTTAAGTACACAGGTTCTATTATTATGCACTTTTGCGCCTATTTACGCGTTAAAACATAAGAAACATTTTTGCTTCTAAATGGCCATAAGAAGAGACGTGCTTAACCCATGATGGTCAAGCCATCGATGTGAGTCAGCAGCGCATCGGTTCAATGCTGATGCAAAAACATTAAAAATCAATAAAACTGCTGACG
The DNA here is from genome assembly GCA_905146915.1 of Ostreobium quekettii. Lineage (NCBI taxonomy): Eukaryota > Viridiplantae > Chlorophyta > Ulvophyceae > Bryopsidales > Ostreobiaceae > Ostreobium > Ostreobium quekettii. The sequence continues at coordinate 50,909 of CAJHUC010000620.1, read as the reverse complement.
AAACGTTGTCCGAATAATTCTGCCTGCATTTATGCAATTATCCACCAGTTGATACTAGCAGATTTTTCTGAGCGGAGTGCTGAGTTTTTCCTCTCTACAATTGATGGCGGATTCAACAATAGTCAGATATAACACCCCCTTCCTGCGCCTCAGTCAATAGCCTTGATACCAACATGTAAAATCAAAATAAAGTTGGAAATTCTGGTCGCATCTGTATGCAATCATTTGTTGAGGCTGAGATTTGCAACAATTTTGAAGGGCTGTAGCTCGATATATATATATATATATATATATATATATATATATATATATATATATCATCGTCTTCTTGGTTTATTCCAGGAGCGTCATTTAAGGCGCTGGTTTGGATCCCGGGCTACGCCATGCTGCATCATGCAGTATCTTTAAATCACATCAGGAGAAGCGAAGAATCAATGAGCACTGCCGAAAATATATCAAGAAATCTGGATGGAGTTACAGCAGCGTTGTAAGGCCTTTCTGCAACGAGTTATTGAAGCGCTACATGTCAATGTTGCTCTAACTCCCACGCACCACCACTGTTTTAACAAGTAACAATGGCCGTAATTTGGATTCGCGAATTTGGTAATTGATAACATGTTGGAATTCATGTCCTATATCATCAATGGCATCAGGGGCAAGAATAGCGGTGGAGTGCTGATGCGCAAGGCTTGGATCAGCATGGACAGGGAGCGCATCAACAAATTCGCTGCAGCGAGACTCATCAATGGTTCTGCAACTCCATCTCGATTTGCAGATGTACACTTTCGTGCTTCTTTTATACCAATACAAAGGACCATCAGAAGACATACTCATAAGAATCTCGTTTTCGCTTGGATATTGTATTCTCATTCATTGCCTTCATGGATATAAAGTGATTCAAGGATACAATGTTGGAATCATCCCACTCTGCACTTCCAACAATCTGCATATTCATATTCATATTGCATTCATATGGTATGTTGAAATCCCAGTTTTCCATATACGCAAGCGATATTTTCTGCCAGAACTTCAAGAAAACTTAGATGTATTCTCACACGCGTATCTGACATGCCCATATCTGCTCACCCTCTATCGCAACAGGAGCAGCATTGCGCTTCCTCAGTGGGTATCTCAGGGCTTCCAAGTGAGCACAGTGCCGTTTTTGAATCGACCTCGTGGGTCTCATTCACGACTTCAATGCTCGCGAGACGTGCCTCTTCGTAGTCACCACAGAGGCTTATCGGTGGAACCATTGAAAAATTCCTCACGGGTACCCCCAAGGTGTCTGTACCCTGCAATAATCGAGAAGCGGAAAAGTGACTTGCTCTATCGTAACAAAGCTCAGAATATGAATATTACCTGTAACAAAGGAATCTATTTTACAATATGTTATCATATGCATCAGGTACCAGAGGGCTCTCCCCGTGGTTTGCTTATTTTTACTAGCACAGCCACAGCACAACACATTGCGCCATGAACGCCAAATGAAGAATTAACTCACTGCATGGCGAACTGTTATCCAACACACAGAACAACACTGGCATGCAGATGAAGCCAAACAACAAACTAGCGAAAGTGTGTTTATATCCTATTGGAAACATATTGTCTCACGCCACAATACATTCCATGCAATGATACGTTTGATTCAAGTCATCAAATCTGTTTGCAAAAACGAACTCACAGAGCACTGATCTGGTGGCTTCATCTCATCAAATTCGCAGATGAAGGGCATTTCTTTCTGGCAGGGGGCAACGAACACGTTCTTTCTCAGGCCGCGTCGGTCCATCGCTGCACAGTTGTCTTCCTGCAGAGCTCTAGACGCCCAAAATGAAGACTTTTCTGGATCTGCTTTTGGGAGTGGCTCCGCCTCTTCACCCGACGAACTCCATCTGCAACACATCCTCAGGTGTTGTATTATCTGGATGACACACTATTGGTATTTCGCACTTTTAATTCCATAAATTTCCATCGTTTTTGAGGGGGCACAAAGGTTTTGTCTAAATAGATGCCAGCTTGCCCACCTAGAAAGATGCTGTTTGCCCTGCCTGACTATCTATAGAATAAAATGAGTTGTCAAATTAGACATTTATCTGTCGGAATGGCCATGGTGGCATGCAGCTTGAGCGCAAAAGAAAACATCAGGGACTCCATCAATGCAATATGTTCCACCTTCTTTCTGCTTAGCTTCCATGATGCCAATGTGGGCGCATGTTCGAAGCTATAGTCATCCGTGTTCATCAAGAAGGCGGTTGATTTGCAGAGCATTAGTGGCGAAGTATTGGAGTGGCCGCTCATCGTTTACTTCGAGCATAGATAGAAACCACGCGCTCGAAGGAAGTTAAATAAATGGACGATGTAGGCACTTAGCAGTCATATTTTGCTCATATGGCGTCCGAACCCAATTAAGCACATACTAATTCACCGCTGCAGATCCGCTGTACACCCGGATTCCGTCCCTTCCCTCTGCAGGACGCAGAGCGATTGCCATACCTCCAACGGAATCCGCCATCGAAACGAAGTCCTATCCAGCACCCCTCTCGTGTTGCCAGACCCGCAAGAAAAGCTTGAACCTCGGCAGATTTGGGCTCTGCCAGGTGGCCACCAAGCTCCATGCACTTATCGGCCGCCTCTTCAAAGGGCAGCTTGGTTTGGAGCTCCACAGTGTAATACTTCCTTTCTCTGCCCGAATAGTAGCATGGCCTCTTCGGAAAGATGTCAGGGCACTCGGATTTCTCCCCACGCAGCACCTTGAAATATTCACGCATTGGATCACTCGATGCGGTGGAAACGTGCTAGTAAACCTTGTATTCTCTCGCTTTGAAGCCAAGGGATTGGAATTGATGTACATATCAGAGCAAACATGCTGACTCGTATTGGATATGAACTGACAACTGATCAGAATTTCGCAATATACATTTGCATCCTGCCGGTTTGTACCCACACTTTCTCATACGCTCGCAGTATTAGTTGTGGACCTTTCGCAAAAAATCCTATCATCCTAGCAAGATCGCCGACCTAATGGGCCGCGAATGCTCTGAAGAAGCAAAACCTAATCCAAGCACATTGTAGCACGCAGGCTATCGCCTCTAGAAGGTCATACCAATTTTGCTATGACCTCTTTTTCAAATGCTTTAGCAGTCTGTGGCTCTTCACTTAATACCCAAAAGAATCAATTATTGGCAACATGCCAGAATTGAAGCCATGCGTTTAACGCTTGCTTTTAATACATCTCGTAGTCTCCAGACCACAACACAAGTAAAAGAGCGACTGCCAAAAACAAAATGTCTTGCGATGCTACTCCTATAGAAGATTTCTTTCACGTCTGCAATCAAAGAATGGCATTGGATCGTATGCTGTATCTGGAGATGCACACGATACAGCAGTTGTACCACGAGGTTTTCCTGAGTGGGGTTGCATATGAGCATGCTTCGAACCTGAAGATCATCACCTGAAGTTGACAGACGTCTTCTTCTATCTTTCTGCAAACCGATGACCTCTCGATGAGCCTGTCGAAAACGACCTTGAAGTCCGCATCGTCCTCCGCCAGATGCCGCACCAGTACATCCTTTGCAACCACGGCAACTAGGAGCCCCGAGATGTTCTTCCCTGTCACAGCGGACACAATGTTGGGGGCATACACCGGCATCACAGCCGTCGACATCTCTCCCAGGCCGTCGCCGTCGATGTAGAAGTTGCTCCAGATGACGTCGAGCCCTTGGCGCGTCCAGGCTAAGAATCTAATGTAATCCAAGAACTTCAGCAGTGGGTCATCTTTCTCTGGCCAGTGACATACGAGTGAGTATCAGCTCATATCCACTACTGTGCAGCACGGCGATAAGATATAGGTGCAGGCGGTGCCCTGCATCACCTTGGAAGACTGGCAAGAGAGTAAAAAGCATGACACAAACCCATGGACCAAATTGGACATGGGTCGTCCTGTGCCTGCCAACATAAGTATCAATAAAAGTTGTGGATCCATGATTATAAGGCATTTGTCCTTGCTACAACAGGAAAACAAACATTAGGAAATATTACACTGCCTGTGTTTATCATGTTTTCTAAGCTTTTGATATCACTTCCAAAATCCACTGCAATATGTATTATATAGTTATATTATATATATTTTTATATACTATATACTACTAGAAGTACTATGTATATATATATACATAATTCCAAGTGTATTACATATGTCTAAAAACGAGGGAAATCCCCTGCAACTCTCAAAGTACAGTAGGATCCTTTTCGAGTGGGAGCCAATGCAGGATCCCAAACAAAAGGAAAGCAAGATGCCAGCATTGTTCATGGAATCCAGAATGTTCCTGCAGGGGAGTCCCAAGCAGCAGGGCAAAATGTTCAGTCAGAAGTAGAATGTATCAGGTCATGTCATACTTTCTCCAGATCAGGTACCACCAGCCCTGGTCACGTCAATATTCAAATACCAGACCGTCTGATTTCGCACATGCCTTGTGTTGTAAAAATGTTGTAAAAATCACGCAAACGCTCACGTTGCAAAGAAGGACATCATCAGCCGGCCAGGCTCTTGGGAAAAGCAAGGTATGGCCTACACCGCGAGGGGGTGTCACCTCAACCGCATCGCCTTGTGAGGGGCGGTGCGCAGTGACAAGTAAATAGCTGCGAAAGCGTTCTGATCGCATGTCAAAGCCGTCCATGTGATGTAGCTAGGAAGTGCTGGGCTTATGACGTTTTCCAGAGTCCTATGGGGGTGACATACACTGAGTTTGGGGTTGAATTCCGGGTGGCTCTCATTTTGCAGATGAGATTCCAGCTGGCAAGTCAAACCATGCTCAAACACCATAACCATGGAAAAGGTGGCCAGAATTCATGCAATGTCGTGATAAATTTCTTAAGCTTGTGACCACCGCTCGGCGCATGGACCAAAGACAGTGTCTGGAATGGCCGCACCAGGCGCTGCCATGGCCACCGTTACCTGAAATGGATGTCCAGGAGCCATTGTTCTCACAGGCGATCATCTTTGCAAGCTTGTCATCTGCCTCTGATGTCATGGAAAACGTGAAGATGTGAGCACCTTCGCTGCCCAAAGCCATCAGTTCTGACTGCTTTGCTTTTATGAAATCAGGAACGTCGTCAGCATTTTCCTCCGTGTTTCCAGAATCGCCGCACGACTGTGCGTCGTTGATTGAGCAGTCCTCCCCATCCGTGAGGAACAGAATCACCTGTGTGCGCCCAAACGGTCTGAGCGATCTCAGTATCTTGCAAAGAACTGCTCTCAAACTCTGGTATGAAAGTGTGTCTGTCTTCAAAGTTTGGTGGAGCGCGACGCGCTCACTTACACAACTGCTTTTTCTGCACATTGCTGTAGAAGATGCAGTACTGCGTGAGCAAGAGGAACAGAGTCATCCCCAGCAGACAGCTGATGACGCGCTGATGATCGCCAATCGATGCCAAGAAAACATTTCCAGGTGCGATTGCTACGAATTGTCAAACAAAATCCATATGATGCATTTGCGAAGACTCGAGATCTTGCAAAAGTTCTTTTTCTTCTTATATGCGTCCCAAATTTTCAATATTCTTGAAAAGACAGTGATATCGTGAATCCTGCATGTGGTGATTATATCCAGTACATCATGTACTGTACATGTGATACAGTTCATATGATTTACTGCATAGCAGATCTATTTGCACCATGTGTCGACGTAGCATTTTCCAATAATGGAAAGTGTAAGTGCATTGCTTAGATATTTGATATATTGGGCATACAAGAGTTGCAATTGATGATAACTGAGTTTGAAAAGCCAAACGAGACATATTTTGCACCATTTATTGCTGGGAGACCGGCGCCAATCATGGATTACAATGCAACCATGGATCAACATTTGCAATGCAATCTTTTCTGGAAAAATAAAACAACTGCTACAACAAATTGAAAGAACATACAGAAGAAAATGAATGAATGACATTAAATTTCACATTCCCAGCCAAGAAAGCAACACGTCGTGGGCAAGAACCTTCCTCTGCAATCATTTGCTTAGCGATACAAACGACTATGGAAACGCCCAAAGTACACACCTTCCCCATTATGTTTGGTAGTATTATGCCTGTGCAAAGAGATCATTCAATAGGAAAAAGAGTACCTTTGTGCAGCGTGAGTTTGGGAGGATGTAACCATCGGTTTTTTTCTGGCTCCATCCACTTCTCAGGCTAACTTTCAAGAGTTTGTTGACCTTACATACACAACAAGCCTACCTTCGTGCAACTCGAGGTTGGAGGTATGTCCTTCTCATTTGCAAGCTTGCTCGATCGAATCAGGACATCAAAGGCGGTTTGGAAGCCCTTTCTAAAATTGGTTTTGCTCTTCGGTGTAACGTCCATGACCTGGCTTCTAAGCATTTCGATGTTGGTGTTATTTGCCCGAACCAGGGTCGTCTCCCCTCCAAGAGCCTCCGACTCGGAATTGAAGGTCACGACGCTCACGAAGTCCGAAATGCCGAAAGTGCCCAGCAGCCGCGAGATGGCGTCCCTTGTGACTTCCCATCTCGTCTTTCCGCTTGACCCAAGAGCCTTGCCCATGCTCTCTGTACGCCATCAGCACATATTACTACCATCAAATCAGTGAAGGCGCTTGTCCAACTGGCCTATCCAGGCCAATATGGAATACGCTAAACCAGCAATGTGCAAGATATCTTAAAATGCATGGAAACAGGATGGGAAAATCTCCACCCATCCCCACATTAGCATCGATATTACACTAAAAGCGATACTAGCTCACAATATTGAAAATAGCGTTTTCCTAAATAATTGCAAAAATGCCCAATCTTGGTACCCCATGCTTATTAATGTATTGCATCAAAATGTAATATACACCTCCAGAAGTTTTATGACGCATGCAATACACAGTTTCACCTTCATTGGGATTAGTGCCAAGCTGACATAAAATGTGTTTTGGTGCTGGAGGTGGTGAGCGAGGACAGTGAAGAGGGTACAGACAGAGACTCAGACTTTGGAATATAAAAGCCTGTGCAAGAGATACACTTTGCCGATGTGCTAAACTTAGCCTCAATTCGAGCATCCGTGCTAAAGTGGACGTATTGCAGTCCCGTGCAAAGACGCCCTCACGATGCTTTGTCAAGATAATGTGACCATTTTTATTGGGCATTGCAGTGCTGCTCGATGTGTGTTGTTGGCAGCACTGAAACACTGATTTCATGATGGCTGCAGTTATCAACCAATCAGATCAACAGAGCAATATACCTTTGGCCCAAAACAGTGATATTAAATTTTCGCACCTCACTGGTGGCACGCATCAATTGGAGCGGTGGTGAAAATTGTCACTTTCAGGTGCAAATATAGCAGCGAGGGATGTCAATGCATTCACTACTTCGAAGTAATTGCCGTTTCCTCTAGCAAGTGCATTCTCACCCGATGTGTCCAGAACGATCACAACATCTTTGGGCCCACTGCTGGCGGCGTTGAACCATGGTCTAACCCTCTGAACAAGTGAAGCAATTGAAAAATGTCACAAACTTCATCAATACGGCAATGGCAGCAGGAGATAACGAAGGCTAGGAACAGTTGCACGGATGAGAGAAGGACGACAACGCCATCAGTACATCGGATCTGATTGTATCGACATATTTTCTCGAGCACTCTAGAACTTTCTATTTGTTAGGAATTTAAGATTCAATGTGCGTTCCATGCGAAACTCCACCCTTGAGCAAACCCTCACATTTGGCTAAAAGAACTGTGACAAGGCGAATAACATCGCATCTATTCCACTACAAGCCTGGCCTGCAGTGTATCATCTCCGCTAGTCTGCTGGGATTCATGCCTGCTATCACACATTTCGAAATATTATCCATACATACAATTACGGGTAATACATCATTTTGAGGCAAAATACTTTTCAACTTCTTGATCCGTGCCTACAGTTGGAAATTCTTCCTCAAACAAGCAATATCACACATGCCAACAAGAAATCGCAGGGCAGGTGTATTTCAGCACCCAACCAACTCCATTCTAGGAATCTGCCACTTACGGGGTCAAATTGTCTGCAGGTGTCAAGAGGTCGCTGGGGATCGACTTCTGGGAAGCCCCTTTCAATTGCAAGACCTGGATATACTCTGCAGAGTAATCGCATGTTCAGATGGGCTCGATTCGAAACAGTGATGATTACACAACAATCTATGTCAGATTATCTGAAGGCGAGGAAATAATTGTGCCACAAAGTTGTTTTCGCAGAAGGAGCAATGGGGAAAACAATTTAACATATTGGCTGGCTCCACAAAAAGGCGTGAATTTGCAGCGAGCCGGACCTCTGCCGGGTGGCCGTGCTGCAACAAGCTTGTGGGCAAACCACATATATCGCCACGACCATAACCATTTCTCAGCCTTTCCAACCCTTGCTGAAACTGAACACACCATCGTATTTTGTGGCCCTACAAGTGCGGGTTCCTGAAAAGGAAACCCAGTATCAAAGTTGGCAAACTGCACATGCTAATTCCGGAGCATCCAGGTGGGCGTAAATTCCAGCATGTGATGCGATCACCCGCGACGCCTGCGACACCATGGACGGCCTCCAGAAGGAACCTCATTATTGCTTGCGTTCAATCATGCCTGCCAGTGCACTTGCACCTCTCACAGATGGCCATGTACATGTAAAATAAGGATATGCGGTTGTGATTTGTGCCCGGCCAACCTGTTGTGACTCATTCCCTCTGGCTCTCCAATACCATTAGGATGGGCTGCCTCGCAATTGTCCTCATGCCACTTCAGTGGGTTCCAGCACTTTTCTTGCTGAGCCGTGCCCAGCAGTGCTACAACGAGGTTGCTTTTTCAAAATGCGTCGGCATACATCCTCATATACATGCAAATTCGCTGGACGCAGCAAATTAAAAACGACACGCTGCTATCAGTCGTCCAGCCCCGCCAGGCCCACCGTTCTAACATGACATCCGCGTGGGCTCACACGGCCCCTTTATGGACCTACAGAGCCCTGAGAGGCATCGCCAAGGGATTCCTAACAGTGAATGCTTTGGCGTATGCAGCTCCCCTCAAGCGAGTGCCGTCACTGCATAATTGAAATAACTGGCTTTTCCTTGGCCAATTGTTGGCGCAGTGTCCACGGCCTTGGGAACTTGATAGCGCTGAGCCATCTTAGAAGTGTGGTTGGTGGTGGCACCCATTTTATAGATCATACTCGTTATGAGCGCAATGCCAGTGGCCTGGGCTAGCCTGCCAGGCCCAAGCGGGGCAGCTGTGAAGCATTTCACAACTGCAAGTTCTGTCTTCCACAGGAAGAGGGGCGATGGATGACAATTTTCACCACTCCCTCACCTGCCCCACTTTCTTGTGAGCAGTTTACAGCCCCAATTTGACCGGCAGTTTTCCCGCATCACTGTGGTACGGCACCAGGCAAGCAGGTACATTGCCACATACTGTCAAGAACCTTACGTATGGTTGTGTGGTTTTAAATCCACATCAGCATATGCGTTGATTTGAACTTGAATTTGGATATGCATTTACATGGCACCAAGCAACACCACAATTGATGACTCACTGACACGCAGCAAAAGCGCACGGTGTGTTAATGTGGCAAGGCGCCATCCTTATGCACAGCAACGAACGGATGAACTCCGATGAGCGAGCTGATGACTCAGCATTTGCATACAACATAGTGGCTTCTGGTACCACAGTGCAGCTGCACCGCTTGCCGTCGTGGGGGCTCGGAGGCACAGAGCCCAAACTCGTGGGGCCTGCATGCATCGTGGACTCACAGCCTAGGCACCGAAACAACCGGAAAAATCCTCTGCTTCCCAGACCATTTGTCCAGAGGTGGCCGTGCTCAGCCTGCACCCATTAGACGTAATGCATACAGACGATGGCTACGTAACTCCAAAATACAGAACCAAAACCGTGACGCTCAGATTTCGAAGTGCGGAATGTTTGTTGAAAGCATACTTTGCATCACCAATTTCCCACTGTTAGTTTCAAAGAGTGGTGATCAGCAAACTCAGCCAAAGTGCATCACAGCAATATTTTGAATAGAGCCAGCTTGAATCAGAAACCAAAGAAGTGAACGTGCATGATGCCTGCCTTCGTCACAAGCACCTCTCAGCGGTGCTCACCCCTTCTGTTACACAAGAGAGCAATTACCCTCCAAGGGGTTTGGCACCACCAAGAAATGCCAAACGGCAGTAAACAGTGCTTTCTTCTCATACAATTCAAGATTTCCCCAGTGGCGTTGTACGGAACTCACTTGTGCACTCCCGATGTGGTTGCAACGTATGTCCACGTAAAGTTCCCTGCTGGCCCGGTCTCCCTAAAGACTTTGTCCAAAGGCTGAAAGGTGCATATCGACTCTTTCACTGCGGCGCTCAGTTTCTCCGGGTCTTCCCCTGGGGGCGTCCTCACCATCGATTGAAAGAAGTCAAGCTGAAAACAGCACGAGCAAGATCAGGGCGACGCTTGGCAGTTGGTTGCCCTTCGAGTTCAGGATAGCCAGATGAAATTGTGCCATTTTCTACAGATACCTGAGCGGCGTCCTGAATTCTCGGTTGGAGTTGTGGCACCGACTGAGACCCCTTCTGCCCCATATTAAATGTCATCTGTCATTTGGCGCAATGTTTCTTCGTCATTGGGACTTATTTTATTGAAATTTCGTCCAAAGCTGGGCTCATGAGTTTGGAGTATGCGGCCAAAATCAAGTCAATCCATTAGGAACAGCGAAATCGGCATCAGTTTGTAGCACGGGTCTTCTGCATAGAAAAACTCGATTCTGGTGTCAAAAATGACCAAATTTGTTTTCGCCCAACGCTCCTAGGTCTCGGTTTCAATTCTTCTTTTTCAAATTTGGTAGTTAAGGGTTTCGGCAGCCAATCTTTCCGATTGTGACTTCCTATCGTTATTGTAAGGGGGGTTGATAACTAATTTTGGCTTTTAAACAGACGACATTCCATATGGTGCAGAGGAAATACTACCGCAGGTCATGGAGGATAGCACGGAGGGTGTTGAATAGCACGGGGATTGGGGAATACTGTTTCAGGGACTTGATACGGAATGTGGGGGCGCACAAGATAGCGCAGGGCACGCAAGATGATGCCCCCCACGTTTTGGACGGCGGCCCTGGTGTTCAACGCGGTGGACACCTATCCACCGTGACCTGCAGTACGCCAATGGAAGCATTGGTCCACGCCATTCTCCGCGTCTGTCAGCCACGCCACACCCTCAGTGCAGCGGCAGACATTCAAGTCGAAATTGAACGTACTCGCCGAAAGCACAACTTGACGGGCTAGTGATTCGAGCACAGGAATCCGACACCTGTCGCGCCCCAGGCCCATGCGTGGAGCTGGCGGGGGGAGAGTCAACTACTGAAAGGGAACATCACCCCTTCCCCCCAGGGCATGCGGCCGCAATGCTTCGCACCTTGCCAACCGGCCGGGCCCCACCCCGCCGCTCTGGCGATCAGGGCGCTGCCGCATCTCAGGAAGGCTGGCCAGCAAGACGGGCATCGTTTCGTCCAGAGATGTTCCCCTCAGCGCGTCAAGTCGAACCCACAACGCCGCCTCCGCCTCACGCGCCAGGATTCCAAACAACGGCGACCCGAGTACGAGCTGGTCGCCCAATGGGGTCACAGGGGGCACTGCCTTTTCGATCGTCGAGCCGCGCCAACAACGCGTGGCCCAACGCACCTCACCTGCTTCCCTCTCGTTTCGCAGCGGCCGCATATCTCCTCGGAATGGCCCAGCAGGTCAGAGCACTCCGCGTCCGGCGGGATTATGTTTGTGCAGCCGTGCACGGAGCAAGAGCAGTCAGGCACGATAGAGCTTCGTCTCGCGTAGATATCCGTCGCCATCTCCTGCAGCTTCCGGACTAAATCCTCACTGTCCTGGATCCTCTTGTCCAGCTGCTCGCGCACGCCGGCCACCGCCACCACCAGCATCAAAGCAACCCACGCCGCCAACTTCCGCCGCATGTTGTCAGCCCCAAGCCGCCACTGATGGGCAAAGATGCCATGGCCGTCAACGAGGGGGTGGGGGGGCCCCGGGGTGGGACTGGGGGGCATCCGGGGTGGGAGTGGGGGGCCAAATAACGCGTCACACCGATGAATCCTTTGGCCTGTGGGCGCCTACCGTTCAGGGAGCTTGATGTGCGCAACTTGGCAAGCGTCGGCGTCGGTCCACGCAGGAAACTAGGCGGTTGGAGGCGCTGCGGCGCCGTCCTGGAGGCTGGGGCGACTCTCGGGAAGGGGAGGCACGGAGGATGATCGCCTAAAGTCGTTCCGGGATGCACAGCGGGCCGGCCTATCCGCGGGACTTTCCGGGTTGGCATCGGAAGTGTGTGGCAATGAAGGATCCCCGGCGCGGTGACGAGGGGGGCGCTCACCTTGTAGGGTTAGCCCTGCCGTGATCCGAGTACATGCACATCTGCTGCTATGCAGTCATCCGTGCAGGATGGGTGTCAAGAGGTGGGGGCGTGCCATGGAAGATTACAAGGATTCCTGGCATCAGTGACGGTAAAGGGCAGAACCAATCTCCATTTCTTCCATTCCTTCATCGTTGATAACGGCTGAAGAACCCCTTCCAACCAGCAGTTGTTGGCTGTTCAGCAGCAGTACCAGTGTTTCCAATGATTGCCTGAACTTCCAATACATACAGAGCGACAGTAAGGCAACAATCTGGCCCAGCAACATATCCTCAACTGCATCAAGTTCTGGCTCGGCGTTTGCACCACTCCCCCACTTTGCACGAATTTCCCATCAACGGTTTATTGTACCTAGTTAATAGCAGGTTTTCTGCCCCGTGTGCAGCATGGCAGAAAGCACGGCCGGTATATTTACACCCACAAATTGCATTTCGTCGGAAACCTTCCAGGTGGTTGTGTGGCTTCCAATCGAAGTCACTGTAATGTCATAGCTGATGGCTTACTTGTATATTGCAAAAGCGTACAGTGTGGGAATGTGGCAAGGTGCCAAGTGTATGTATTGCAATGAAAATGCTGAACTCCTACGGGCGACCCGATGGATCAGCATTGCCGACAACACTGTGTCTACAACCGGATACACTGGTAGAAAACAGCCTGTTTGCGATGCCAACTGCGATGCCATTTTGACACAAATTGATGCCATCGCAGTGAGTGCGATGGCATAAAAGGGGCCGTGATGGCATCAATTTGTGTCAAAATGGCATCGCAGTTGCCATCGCAAACAGGCTGTTTCTACTGGTGATAAATGGAGAACCAGAACCACAATTGTCAGATTTCAAAGTTCTGAATGTTCTTTTATAGCAAGTTTTGCATCATTGAAGAATTTGTCCATTTTCAGTTCTCCTAACATTGACGACCAGAAGACTCAGCCAAAATGCATCATAGCAAAATTTAGAACACCACCAGACTTGGAGCCAAAACTAAGGAAGTGAACTACATGGCATCTCTATTTGCCACAAGCATCTCACAGCGTAGCCCACTCCTTCTGTTACAGCAGACTCTGCTGGTACCTCTGTACCTCTGAGGTACATCAACCGTCTGAGGGGTTGGCATCATTAAGGAATGTAGAACGGCGGCAAACAAAGCTTTCTTCGCCATATAGCTCATGAGCTTGATCAAGGTGTCCCAGTGGCGTTGCGAGTGCCTGCAACAAGGTTCTTGGATAATTGAGGGGAAGTAGACAGGCAAACATGGAAATGACGTGGGCACAAAACAACTGCGAATTTGGCTCTGAAGGAGATGGAGAGGGACGCTTTTGGTGGGTCTGTGAATTTCCTGCTGCACGACAACGACTAATGTAAAAAAGATCCACATCAGGCTAGAATCGACCAAGGAATCCCAGTAATAGCAGGTTTGCTAATCGAGTTAATCCAGCAAAGTTACAGCATGATCAAAAAAGAGATAATTGTCACTCTTGTAATGGCAAAAGTATTGATACTCTGGGGACGGAGGTAGTAGCGGCGAATCCTCAATCATCGGCCTGAGCTGCAATGTTGATAACTACTCCCTGGTTCCGATATTACATGTCAGATATGGTCATGGCGCATTCTCTGCTCATTTCATTGACTTAAATTTATCAACTCTAATCCAAAGGTGTGTTTATGAGTTCGGATTTTGTCGCCAAAAGTTCGCGACAGTTCATTAGGAGCTGCGGATTTCTCAATAATTTGTAGCAAGGGTCTTCTGTATAATACCTTTGATGATGCGCTAATGAAAATGGCCATTTATGGGACGCCAGATGTCAATAAATGACGCCTACCGGGACGCTACTGGGACGCTTCCTCTAATCTGCGCGCTCGGCCAATGCTCGAGAAAGCGTCCCAGTGGCGTCCCAGTAGGCGCGATTTATTGTCGATTAGCGTCCCACAAATGGCCATTTCCACTAGTGACGGTCGAAGGCAGATTTTGCTGCAAGAGGGCTCGAGGATTCAAAAAATGAGAAAGTACTGCAGCTATGCTATAGAGGACAACATAGAGTGCTTCAAGCCACATGTGACAGTGAAAGGTTTCTAAAGCCAAGTATGCTACAAAAACTAGTAGTTCAACAAGAACTTAAGTTACACCGTGAGCCGGTATGACAAATGTACAGGGCAAAGATTGCATTGCAAATGGACACGGCACAGCCATCAAAGCACAAAATCATGGCCGACCATTCATCCAATTGCAGCTATGTAACTGATGGGACTGATTTGGGACCGATTTGAATCTTTTTTATTTCACCACAAGAAGCGGTTGCTGGGACCTGAAGATGCAGGAAATTTTGGTGGTGCTTTTGGAAAATGCTATCCCCATTTGGTGATGTATGCATGATGATTTTGCATGGTTACGTTAACTGCTGTTCGATCTATTGGGTTTTAAAGGGATCTCTTGTATGGGACTGGAAAGAGAAATAGTAGATAAGCAGATAAATTGCTGGATATTCTCGCGTATCTGGAAGTTCTTGAAACGGAAACAATGGAGAGCAAAGGACGCAGAACGATGTCAACATGAGTGCAACTCAAACTACGCTGACACGAGAACATGAACGAAATGCATTCTAATGTTACCAACCTTTGCCAGTTGGACTGCCACCTGAGAATTCAGATTGAAACCAGGAATATCTCCAGTCGATAATATTGGTGAAAGAGTGGGAAAGATTCATGGGGGTTGAAGCGGTGAGTGTCACCGCATGCGAGATGGATATCTGCAGACGCATTTCGTCTTTGCTCAACCGCCGAATTTCGGAACAATATTCCATTGTCAATGGTGCAAAGTTAAGAAAAAAACTCAAAATTTAGGGATGCACATTAGGGATGCGCAGTGGAGACACACAAGACGCGCTGCCATACGACGCGCAGGTCTAGAGCACAGCGCCTATCCCAGCGCACTCCGTCTCATTGATACCTCGCCACGCCAGCGCGGGGCCCCTGCCGATCATTGCTCCTTTTGCAGGGGTATTCGCTGGGAAGCCAGCACCCAGCCCACATAGTAGTTTTACGCGTATGCTTCTGCCTCCGAACGGCTGTGTCATGTGCCATTCTCTTCCCAACGCGGCACAGGTGCAGCTTGGAGACAAAGCTGCGGGGCTTAAGCCGTATGAAGTGCAGCCGCCCTGCACACAATATGTTGACCCTGTGTCGCTGGCGGATGGCCCAGACCGTCCTTGCGCCTGTGCATGGTGTCTCAGGAGTTCTGTGCTCCCGAGGGAGCTTCCTTGGGACAACGTAAATTAGTTCTGTGTTTGGCTTTCACTTTTGAAATTAGAGTTTGGAGTTATTGAGTTTAGTTGATTTAGTTACTTTAGAGTCTTGAGTTGGTGACCTGTCCTAGAGCGAGGGCAGCTCATTGCCATGCGCCGCCAGCGTGAGGACCACATCCAGTGCATCCAAATGATGTGGGAACAGCCAAAAACAGTTTCCCTGTCGCGGAAATGCTCTTACTGCAACGGGCGCATCACAATGCCGGTGTAGGTTTTGCGCCACGATTTTGCACAAAAATCGGTGCCACGAATACATTATACTTCTGAGTAAGTATTTGAACTCAGGCGGCCTGACTCATCCCGTCTTCTGTCAGTGTTCTGAATTGAGACCATTGTAACACACTCACTCCAAAAGGGAGATGTCCCCAGAGAAATTCACTCACGTCTTTACAACGCCACAACTTAGCGCGAAAGAAACAATACTTCTGGCTTTCGCCACACCTCTTTGCCCCTGTCCCAAGCGGTGCAGAGCCATGTGAATTAATTTCGTAGCACAGGCTAGTCACAAACCGTTTGGCACCCCTTCTGTCCAGCCTGATTACACACCGTGCCATAGAAGGCATACTGAGGGCCTTTGCATCCTGGAACGGCTCCACCCGATCTTCCTCCATGTCTCCCCTCCTCACGACAGGTCTTCAGCCTCCCTGACGCCGACGCAACGCCTCCATCCGCCAGCATTCCTTTGCGGGCCGACGCCGACGCTCACCAGGTTGCCTTTATCAAGATCCCTGACCGATAGACACCCAAAGGCCAAGGAATTCTTCCGTGCGACCTGTGGCTCGTGGCCTTTCAGCATGTCTCGCTGCCGCATGGCCGTGCTGGTGCAAGCTGCAGCGCAATTGCGCTTTTCGCCTTGAATTAACTTGGGCGATTTTTCAGGCATCTGAACATCTCATGTACTCTGTGCGCTAAATTTGAGCGTGATTTCCCGGTAAATAGCAAGGTGCAGCGCCTGTCAGCCACTTGGAGGTCCAAGAAAATTCCTGACTGGTGTGGCGACAATAACTCAGTTTCAATGTACCAGCCATTAGCCAGTCATTGAGCAACATGGCATCTTGACTGACGGCGAACTCAACACAAGCGGATCACATCAATTGCAGTGATGTTGGAGAAAAATGAGACACTCGAGCGTATCCGAACCAGGGGAGTTTGGGGCCATAGAGCTGGTACGCAGCAAGAACCGCATGTCCAAAAATGGCGGCCCTCAATCCTTCCTCGTCGTTCCTTGCTATTTAATTCATCATGGGGAGGCAAGGGCGCCCATGGGCCTAAAGGCCAGGGAGGGGGGGCAGACGCCGTGGGCAGCAAGGGATTCTGCTTTGTGGCGTGGCAGGGCCGGAGCCGCCATGGGGGCAACCATACTGACTGCTGTCCTGGCTGTTAGTGCCGTCCAAAGGCGGCCGCCGAACATGATCACAGAGGGGTACCCGAGGGCCTTCTGGCCGCAGTATCCTGGCGTGTTCGCGGCCCAGCCCGTCCCAAGTGGCGGGGATGCCAGAAATGTTTTCGCTTCGCTGGCCGCGCCAATGCACCAGATGTGTCGAGGTGAGCCATGGGCGCGGCACCGTGGGTCGCACTCCAAGGTCCCGAAATACCACAATCCCGGGGCACGTGTCCGGCATGCCGAAGCTCGAGGTCGGAACGCGGCACACGTAGACTGCGTTTTCAGCGTGTTGGGGGCATCAATCATGCAGAAACGTCTGAGCACACCAGTGGCAAGAGGATGAAGTGAAAGAACGCAGGGCATAGAAATGTCTATGGACGCATACACACCCGTAGCCGCCTACATGGTGCTCCGCTTCGTCTTGCCAAAGTAAGTTTTAAGGATTGTAACAGCACGCCTAACCTTGAAACTACCACGGACACCAATGCAGGCATGGGCGTCTTCGCAAGCGTGGACAAGTCACTTACCATGTAACGAGCACCTCTGCGCCTGGTGTGCCGTTTAAATGAGTGCATGTGTCTGGTATACATGATAAACACGTGACCCATCAAATGCGATGACGTGATCAGGTCACCACGGTTTTGGAGCGGATTGGAGACGCGATCGATTTTGGGCAGACCAGTCAACCCCTCAAAGGAGAAATCCAAAGATTTCGCAGGGAGATTGTCCGACAATCTCCATGCCATTGAGTCAATCACGATGTCCGTAACGCGATGTTCTTCCTCCCGCCATTTTCCACCAAATCGGTGGCTCCAATCCATGGTGCAAGCACGTTCTGGATTTCGTACCGCTCGCTCGTTGGCAGACGGCTGTAGAAGGCAGGGTCGGCAGGCAGTTTTCAGGCCACTTTAAACACTTGATGATTGGCATGGAATTTGGGCACATGCATTTTGGCCAGTGCCCAACACATTTGGGCACACATATCCACATCTGGCAAATTTGTATGAATTTGATGAATCGGTGTTTGCACAGTTTCACTGACGCAACGCGGAACCATGCTGCAGCAAGACCAGTGTGCCAGCATTGGCGCAACATTGGCGCACACGTCAACACTTGTCAATGTTGACATATGGCCAATTGCTGAAGCGTAGCTGGGAAGTGCACAAATGCCAATGCGGCCGCAGTACTGCATCAAGGGCTACCCTTTCCCAAGATGGAGAACAGCTGGACTTGTTTTATCACGTAATTTGACGGCTGTGGCCGTCGGCAACCTGCTCATGCGTCCCTCAATGACGCGCTCTCTCGTTTCTGCTGCCCAGACATCCTCATCGTCATCACTCATTCATACATTGTTTACAATGTCTGAATGAATACATAACATACATACAATAGCATACAATAACATACAATACATAACGTCATGTAGTAAGGCAATGAGCTGGTCGTCCGCTTCCTATTTTGCCCGAGCAAAGCAGTGTCTATGATCAGTTCACTGAAATCTGATGCTAAACACAAGCACAAAAAATCTATGATTCCACCAACCCCTAAGAGACTCCAGCACGACACTCTGCTGAATCGTCCAACCCAGGCCAAGCCTGGCCATCCTATGGGCGTCTTCCGACCTTAATGGCCAGTCATCATCATCATCATCATCATCATTTTTTACATGGCCAGTCACGTCCCGGTAGTGCATGCCACCGCTGACTGGGATGGCGCCGGTGCCGCACAACACCGGGCGCGACTCCCAAGGCACACATCCCAGCATCGAACTCCCGTTACGGCGGCTCCAGCGCAGAAGGTCTGCCCCACGGCGTGGTGCAGCTGCTCCCGACAGGGTCCCAGAGCGGCAGCGGCCGGTCTCCAGTGCCGTGAGGGTCCACACGCATCGATCCCCCGCGGCCATCGCGGCCTGCGCGGAGCCGGCGACCGCCACCGCCGGTCGCAGGCGCCGCGGCCTCGAGATGCCGATGCCGAAATTGTGCTTCGCGGCGCTGTGCTCGAGGCGCGGAGGCCGCGAGGGGAACGCTTCCGGCAGGGTCACGACAGGTGGGTGGTCTGAGAATGGCATGCGTGTGTGGTGGGTGGGTGGTGAAGAGAAGCTCTGGGGAGAAGACATTGGGACGACACAGGGGGAAATGGATCTTGGATTGAGGGAGAGGACATCCTGGATTGAGGAAAGCTTGCCGGGGCTGGTGGTGGCGGAGCAGGGGCGGGGAGGAATCGGGACGGGGTGATTGGGGGGCCACGGTGTGCCTGCAACGGTTTGTCTGGGAGGGGACGAACTTGTTGGGGCTGCACGGGGATGCGTTCATTGGCGCGCGGGGCTGGCTCCGAGGGGGCCAGGGGCGTTGCCCAGGGACGGCGGCGGCGACGGCGGCGACGGAATTCGCGCAGGGCGGTGGGAATGCGCGGGTCGAGGCGTCAGACGCGCGCAGTAGGTTTGATTCATTGAACCCACTGACCATTGACTCACTGGCCACAGGTGGGGAGAGATGGAGGCCGGCGGCGGTGCCGGGGCACCAAGGCGGCGAGCGCCGCGTTGGAAGTGACGAGGGTCAGGGCCGGCGGAGGGCGAGCGGCCCAACGCCGGTGGAGCAGGCGATCTTCTTCTGGGTGATGTGCGAGCACCTTCGCGAGGAAATCCGCGCCCAGAAAGCCCAGGTAGGGAACTCGGTCGCCTCCATGCAGCCGGACAGCCTCTCGCGGTCGCCCTGCGTGCGCGCGTTTTTCTTCCACTGCATCGATGCGAACGCCGAGGTGTTCATCCCTTCGAGGCCGGGTGCTGCATCGATGGATCCGCCAGGCTGCGCCGGGGGCCATCTGTGACGGGCCGTCGCGAATCCCGAGGCTGGGTCGCGCTGCGAGTGACGGCCTCCCTCTGGGGACGCTTGTTGCGCAGGAAGCGGCAGTCGGGGTGGAAGGGCGGCGGGGTGCGCAGGAGCAGGAGCGGGGACGGTGGCGCGACGGCAACTGCTGGGAGAGGGCTACGGCGACGGGATGCAATCAGCAGGGCACGACACCGCGACAGGTGGGTCACACCTGCGAGACGATCGTCGCGCCTGTTGTACGAGAGGGCAGCCAGAGAGGGCGTGTCCGGCCCGGTCACGCCAATGGCGACAACTGCCTTGCACAAATTGTGGCTTGTTGTGCATTTATCCGTTGTTCATGGCCTTATTAACGGTTCATTCTTCAAGCGCACGCTTTCGTCCCGATGCTGTGAAATGTAAGATCGGAGTTATGGATTCACTGTGCACGTGGGACAAAATCTGACAATTTGTTGCATATTTTCAAGTAAACTACGGAAATGCTATCGATCCAGGCGTCCCACCACGATGGCACGACCCGCGGGTGCATAATATAATGTCACATCGCAATACCCCAACCGGTCATGAATTATCGCCGCTCACGCATACCTGAAACTCAGTGGCAACGCCGCCAGCCACACTGCCAACGGTGCCTTCACATATCAGTACTCTGTATGCATTCATGACCTCTGAGCACCGCAGTATCCTAATATGGCTAGCATTGCCATATGTACTATTGAACTTCATATCCTTGTCCATGGCAAGCGCCAAGAGCCAGTATAGGTCACGGGGAACGTGAATACGGCCTGCATAAACCAACGCAGACGCCTAGATTCATACTTTTCATGCTGCAATTTCACTAAATTTTGACCGTGAACATGTATTTTTGTGGTGATGTACTTTAACAGTCGAGGCCGGTGATGCCACTGCAGAAGTGGCTCGCGTGGCTGAGGCCGAGGCGAGGACGGCAGCGCCAGGAGGCCACAGCCAACTCCGCCGCAGGTGGGCTGCCAATGGATTAAGTGGGGCATTGCGCCTTGCCAATTGCCGGATACGTGTGGGAGGGGCCAGGCGTGTCTGGGCGCTGCAGCGACTCGATGATTGGCGCGTGACGGCGGCGCCCAGGCTTGTTATTAACCCCACAAAGCAAACGGATTTGCGTTTTTACGCATAAAATCAGTTATTGTCTCTTCACGCGTAAAATGCATAAAATACGTAAATAAAGCGAAATGCCCGCCTGGGCAAAGTCAGTACATATAGACATACAGAGTATGGTTAGTGGCAACCAGACGACCTGGAGTGGGCAGAAAGCGAATTTTTGTTCGACGGCGTCGTTGCCCTTGCCGAGGGCCATGTGGAAGCAATGCTCCGCGCGCTCGAAGGGGCGGAGGACTGATCATTATAAGCGACTTTCAACACGTACCCTAGGTGTCCCAACGAGCCACAAAACCGTAAACAAAGACGTGAAATAGCCCCTTTTGAAAATTTGCGATTTTACGCGTAAACACGTGAACGTGAAGACGTGAAACCCATGAACTGTTTCGAACAGGTGGCAATAAGTGGAGGCCTCTCCTGGCAGCGTGCACTTGCAGCTGCCGGACTGTGAGCTTCGACGACCCGTGGGCAATGGAGGACGCTGTATGGGAGGGCCAGAAGGGATCGCAAGGCTGGCAAAGGGCGGACATCCCCATGGAAGATGAGGCGCTCGCCTTCTGGGCTGGAAGCGCCTCCCTGCGTGAGAGGAACAGCGCCAGGAGATCCCAGGTGGGGGACTCGGGACGGTTGCGTCAGAGTTGGGCACCCTCACGCAACGAATTGCGCATGCGAATTTAATCTTGTTTGACCGATTAATCTTGTTGCGGTCGTTGATAAAGAAGTACCACCTCTCAACAGTAAAAAATCTGTCATTTTGCATAGTTTACAATCGTGTACAATCGCATAAAAATGGAACACAATTTAGAAGGCTGTTGATTGATATACGATTGAAATCGTGCGAAACCTCTTTTATAATGTTGTATATGGTGGTAAAGTGTATCACTTTCGTGTATCTGCACAAACTAGACGATTTCGGCAATGTGTGCTTCGTGACCAGTCACGATTGGTACCCGACTTGTACGTGACTTTCACATGCAACGCAATTTTGCGGACCGTATAAGTTGGCCAACTTTTTGCTGGCCGCTGGGATGTCCTACCAGCCTTCTGGGATGTGCCGGCGCAAATCCTGAGGCTGGGCCGCCCAGCAAGTGACGGCCATTTTCCGGGTGTGCCTTTGCGCAGTACGCAACGGCGGGGATCGAAGGGCGACTGGGCGCGCAGGTGGAGGGACTGCAGCGCCCCGGGGACTACCGGGAGATCGCCGCGGTCCATTCATGGGGATGCCAGGAGGTATGCCCAGAGCTGCCACAGGTGGGTCACACTTGCAAGACTATCGCCCAGCTAGGTCCATGGGAGGGCGCCCTGGGAACAGGGCTCTAGCCCAGTCACACAAAATATGGCTCAACGTTGGTGGCAATGGTGCTGCTTGTGTTGCAGTTCGTATATTGCGTTTGTTGGCGAGATTGTGCGATGCAATAAATTAGTGTTTTCAGGAGTTGGAAGGAATGTTTTCATGAGCCCTGTTTCTATCTAGGGCGGGAGAGGATTGCGAAATATTCCAGAGACCAAGATTTCAGCATGCGGCCAATAGCACCACTCTCGTGCTGCGACCGGCGCCCTTAACTTACAACTTGACCTCATGTGATCCACAGTGGTGCCCCCCTTGGGCATAACTTTCTCGGCCGACAGATTGTGTGCTAGTGCAGGCCGATATGCACATCCGAGCGTTCCATGGTGCAATCTCAGATGCTGAATTTTCGAGGGGGTTCGCTGCAGAGGAGCGCATCCAGGTGGCCATCATCTCAACGACAGCTTGTACTATGCCTTACCAGTCACCCGTCGATGAAACATTAGAGCGCCTTTTCTCTCTGGAGCCTGCAACTTACTACACGTCAATTAGTCATTGACGAGCGCAGCCGCTTGGGCATGATCATTGTGAGGGTATTCGAACACGTTCTCATGCCTATACCCAAATATTGGTCTTTTTGGAACAGCCAGGGTATCGACTCAGGCAGGGTGCAAGTTTCGTGGTGGTGTTTGGTGGTGCACGACGCCCACATGATCAGAGTCGTATCGATGAATCCGCCTTACAAGGGAAGCATCGCCGACAAGTACCAATTTTGTTTTCGACGTGATACATGTAGACTATTGTCGAGAAAAAACGCTCCAGGTTGTGCATATTCTTTGTGTTAGGAATTTTACTCTATATGCCTTTACTTGAAAACTCTTATCAGTTCTCGCTCCAACGCAAGTATACGATCATAGCGATAGAACGACTTTATTCGCTTGATGGGAATAATATCAAATAAATCCGTGAATGATGACTAGATACAAGAAAAGAACAACCTAGAGGCCAGGTGCTGTAACATCGTACGGCGAGAATGATGCATTTCACGTGAGCGGCTAAAAAAAGCGTATGTGCGCTGAGATCGCTGATTTTGCCTACGCTTCAGTTGCAAATACACACATACAATATCCGAGAAAAAATGCACTTTGCTTTGCGATTGCTTGAAGTTACATCACGCATAAATTGGCGTACAAATGCGGTCGTGAGTGGGCACACATGGCACAGCATTGTACACAATATGTTCAATTGTCGAAATACTGCCTGGGAGATTTGGCAGCCGCGACTGTTTTCCCGAAACCGGCTGAGGTGTGTGCCTGTGTGCTTTGCAGTCGCAAACCCCGGCATTGGGCTTGAAAACGGGTGCCGCTGCCTCGGATGGTAGAGGGACCCCAAGAGCTGAGAGGTTGCTTCGCGATAGGGTGTCGCAGCTGGAAGCCGATTTGGGCATCAAGGAGGCCCAGAAGGAGAAAGAGTTGATGCAGCTTCATCGGCGCTTGCAGGTCTCGGAGTTGGAGAATGCGCAGGTAAAATCAACCATCAGCGATCTGCAGGCACGGCTGGCGGTAGAGGAAGGTGTCAGCAGCGAAATTCTGGGTCTGCTCCAAGATGCTTATGCCAAAGCCGCTGGCGCCAGGGTGGATGCACGGTCGGGGGCGGTGGAGGCTCGTGGCAAATGCGCGCATGGTGGCCAGGTGGTAACTTCGTGCATACCTTCTTCCAGTCGAGCTGCTTCAGAGTCGACCAGCCGTGCGCCTGGGAGTGAAGCGCTGCCTTTTGGGGACACAATTGTACCCAAAACTACACTTAAATCAGCTGGAAAAGTGAGGTTGGAGAAGGCCGAAACTGAAACGACGCACTCTGCTGCAAAGGAAGCTCTCGGCGCAGTCAAGGCAGCAAAGGGTGAGTTGCATCGGATTGCTGTCCATTGGCCGTCTTGTCGTTGCTGCTCAATAGCGGCTTCCATTTCACCTTTCTGAATTTGAGCGTTCCAACAATAAATGCGCACACTACGTTCGCAGCAATTTTCAATTTGATCTATTTGAGATCTCAAGAAAGCCCGTGTCTTTGATTTTGAAACGAATGTTCAAGTTTCCGAATCGCGGGAGGCCAATGGCACAGCGCTTTGCGATATCGCGACCATCCAGAGATATCTGAGATCTCGACATTCCAAAATCTTGCGCGCAACAGCATTCAACGCCAATGTACAGCAGTTTCCTGTAACAATGTTTTGGGAAGAGATGAAGCTCAATCGCGTACGCGGCTAGGGGCGGCTTCTGAAAAGCGCCCTGTGTCGTGGCGCTGAACTTTGTTGTGGAACGATCCAGGAGGGCCATCTGCGCGGCCATCGCCACAGCCAACTGCACAGCCATCTGCACGGCCATCTCCACAGCCATCTGCAAGGCCATCTGCGCGGCCTTCGGCACCACCATCGGCACCGCCGCCGCCGGAAAGGAAAACAGCACCGGCTGGCAGGACACGCCGCGGAGTGGTTTACAAGCCAGCCGTGAGTGCTCAGTCTTACCTCGCAAAAAGGACACGTTATGTGTTGCACAGAATCCAGATCGCGTTCCGCATCTTCGTTTTCGATTGCACATGCGTTTTCAGTGTATGGGCTTCTCATGATGGTGGTATGATAACATTACAATCAACCAATCATTTTGAGTCAAAATATTGTGATGATGATTAGTCTCCATGAAGGGTGTTGCATATCAAGGTGAGGAGATTGGTGTCAACTCTTTATTTCGCCATATGGAAGAGCTTACCGTATTTTTTTCAATAACATATTCAGACACTGCTGCTGTCCAGTGAATCACTTCTTTTTAAGATGGAAAGCCTCAAATTCACAAAGCTCATTGTCGCCAAACCGCCTCAAACATCTGCGTGCAATCTTGAGGCGGAACAACTGATAGATTACCAAAAACTCTAAGAGAATCAATGATTACGACGTCACTTTTAGAAAAGCATTAGTGTTGAAATCTTGAAATCGAGATCAGAAGCGTAAGCAACGCCCTCCAGCCCTGGGGGTTCCGCGAGTCGTGGCCCACACGGGAATACAACCGAAATCAACGTGAATGCGGTCGTTCCCATCAGCACACGATTTCATGTGGTCCGTATCCACGGAATATTCTCTCCGCATACTGGGTACGGTGTTTCCCTATTTTAGGTATATGCAATGGTACGGTAATGTCCTAGAGACGCAAAATTTTCCGATGTCCCTTGGACATACCAGTGCTCCCTGTTGTTCAATCGGCGACGCGAGCCATTGGACGCGATGATCACACACATCTCGACCTGGTCCGCAGGTCGTCGAGATGTTTCAACTGGTGCGGAAGGATCTCGTCCCGGACGTGGGTCAGACGGGGCGGAAGTTGCACATCGCCGGCCAAGCCACCTCGCAAGACCGGCGGCAGCTCATTCAGGAGATGACGGCCAAGAGCAGCCACCTGGCCAAGGTGGCCGAGGAGGTGGTGCTGCTGGGCCCCATGGTCGAAGAACTCGGCGCCCGCATTTCAAAGTTCAGGGCCGAGGACATGGGGCAACTCCTGCGCTTCGTCCACGAAATTGACAACAGCCTGGACCTATTGGCGGACGAGGCCACGGTGCTCCGGCACTTCGAGTGGCCCGTCCAGAAGCACGACATCCTCCGGGAGGCTGCCGGGCTGCACAGGGAGCTCGCCGACAAGAGGAGCACCTTGCTGCGCTGGCGGCGCGGCGGTCCAAGGCGGGAGGACGCGCGACAAAGCATCCAGAACTACATGGTGAGTGTCGCCGCCCACCGGCAGGAGCTGACGTTTGTGCGTTGCCAAATGCGCAGTCATTTGGCACCAATTGATGCCGTGTCACCTAAATTTGGCCATCGAAATCGCTGCGGTGGAGCGACTTCAGGTCAAAATGGCGCGCTCCTTTGCATGGCAAATATGGTGTTTTATGTTAGTTGGCTGGAAGAGATTGTCTCCACGAACAGTGTGCGCAGGGCTCCCGTGTCGAGCGCAGCATCTGGCGCTGTGTTTCCTCGATGGTGGTGAGACTTGCCGCACGGAGTGCGGCATTGGCGTCCTGTCCTCAGTCTGTGTGCTCACTTCTTGCGCAGGATAAATTTCAAGACAGGATGCTAAAAATCAAACAAACCAAGGAGTCCACCCAGACACGTTTCCAGCAGCACAAGGTGCCCTGGGACTCTGAAGTATTCGAAGATGTAATGGTAGCATCATTGAACGTTGTTGGATTGTACATGGAAATCGCCCTGGAGGAAGCTGATGAGGCACTGGCCTCAAATCAGCCTGAGGCCAGAAGAATGCGCGCAGCCCGGTCTGTGCTGACAGGTGCGCAATTGCAAAAATGTGAGTCTGATTAAATGCGCTCTTTTTGCGCCCATCCCTCGTTATTCCAATGCATTATTACAATGCGATTTATTCTGCGGCCAAGACGCCCGTGGCAAAGGGATCCCCATGAATGAGGATGGCGATGATGGCAGGGATCCCCTTGAGACAATCTTAATTTCTGACTGCCTTTAATTATTTTTGTCATGCAGCGACGATAAAGTTCGCCTTCAAGGCTCACCAGGACATTGGCGGTTTCGACGATACCTGCTCCGGCCGATTTGATCGAGTCGCCCAGCTATATCGGAGTTTGCTGGCCGCCAGCGAGGGTCGAGGGAGCGGTGATGGCGAATGTTCAGGTGTTCGCAGCTGAAGGGAGCGCCGGCAGAGGCAGTGGTCTTATTGCATGGTGTCTTGTGTGGTGCGCTGGGAAGAGCTCGTTGAACAAGTTGCGTGGGTTTCAGAAACACGTAAATGGCCGCATGGACGGTCGTTCGATGTTCCCGCCAAGCTGGGGTGGTCCCTTTTCCACAAAAAGGCGTTGTACTTCGCCCGTCGCCAAATGCTTCCCTCGAGCTCCTGCAACAAAGCAACGCCCTCCCGATCGTGGAAATGCTATCCATGGCGTTAGTCACCTGTTCGCCGCTGGCATGGCGACCCCGACCAGTTGGTATTGCCTCAATTGTTGCATTTAGCGCGTGCTGGACAGCGCACTGCCAGACTCTGCAAGCAGTCTAGACACCCTCGTGGCGCGGTACGGGCCATTGCGGTCATGTCTGTTACTTGCACCATAAATTTTACCGCTTTTACGTTATTACAGACAAGATTGAGTGTTACGTTTTAACCGTAAACAGGCGTGCAAATACGTAATGGAAACCGTAACTACATACTTGGGTGCATGAAGACAGTGCATACAGCCACATGGATTCCAAGGAGTGGCAGCCAGAAGCTCTGAAATGGACACAAAATGAACTTCCATTTGACGACGCTGCTGCCTTTGCTGAGGGGGAGGTGGACGTTGTGATTGCGTATGGTCGAGGAGGCGGCGGGCACATTCATGGATTGCGAGCGATTGAATCGCGGGATTGCGAGCGATTTCCATTGCAATTACACGAGTTATATCCTGGGTGTCCCAGCAAGCCACCGAAACGCAAATGCAGCCACAAAATCAGCCCCTTTTGCAAATTTAGGCTCTGGCACATAAAGCCCTAAAGACATAAAACATAAAAGCAGGCTCAAATAAAAATCTATGTGTTTTCAGGCGCCTTTGCGTCGGTGCTGTCACCCCATCACAAGCGAGGGCTGCAGTGAAACCCGTCCCTCTTCGATCCAGCCATGGCGTTGCTTTTTGTTGCAGCTCCGCATTTTGTCAACGTCACTGTTTCTTTATTGTCGCTCCTTGGCGCGATCGCGCTGCATCGTGCCATTGCACCTCATGCATTCTCACTTTGTGCATCAGCCCCTAAATCACGGAATGCCACAGGCCAGTGCCAGTACTTTGTTGCAGTTGTCATCTCGCGGTGGCGTGACAGCTAGGTATGCACTCATGCGGTCCTTCCCTTCCTAGTACGACTGCACGTTATGGTACATGTGCGCATTGCGAAATCCAATCGCATGGCTCACCTGAGCCTGCAGGCAGTTGCAGGAGCGTCAACGGTCACACCAATACATTGACGATGCAATGGCACGTTGGAATGTACCCAAATTGTTGTTCCCATCGGCGCGCACAAAACGCGCATCACTCTACCGAAACTCATGCTGGGATTCCTGCTGTTAGCCTGGCTTGAGCTTGCTCTTCATCCTCGTTGGTTTTTGCTCGTCGCGCATTCAACTACGCCTGTTGTCCCCATTCCTTCCTCCCCGGTCAATGCCACCGACGCCTCCGACAATACCCTCGTGCCCCTCGAGGTAAATCCCGCCGACGCTTTTAACTAGCAACCAGCCTTCCAGCCCCTCCCCGTGGCGTCGCAGGAGGCTGCGACGCCCCTCCTGCGATGTCGCTGGAGATTAAGGCTTTCTATGGGATGAGTGGTTCCAGCCTGGCGCCAAACTGATAAAAATATAGATGTGTCCATATTGTCTCGCGCACGGTCGCCCTCAAGGCGGCCGGATCATAGACGTGTCCCTGGGGCTGTTCGCCAAGGCCTTGGAAATTTGGCGAAGACTTTTCAAATTTCCAAAATGTTAGCTTGGATCACGGGGTTCAAAGTTTCGGCTTGTCGCCCACACTTATCCGTTCTCCACAAAATCAGCTTTGCTTGGTAAACTTGTAACTGTTATGGTGCAATACATAACGAAAATAACAAATGATTCCTCTGTCTTAAGGTAAATGAAACAGTATGTTTGGAAGGACATATTTGTGCCACAGAATTATTTTTTTTCTGAAAAAAGCTAGAGAAGTACTCGAATCTATTGTATGCTGTCAAATTCTTGTACAAAACCGATAAAAATTGTTTCAATGGCTGCATTTTGAGCCCACAGGATTTTTCCCAAAACCCATTTTCTCGCGCTGGCGGCCCGCTTTCCCGAAATGGCCCTTCGACCAGGTCGTTTTGCGACTGTCAGTGCGCTCCGCAGATTGGATATCTGCGACCGCCGCCGTGGCTGCAGTTCCGAGGCGTTCCTCTAGAATCGCAGAGATCGCTTAACCGAGTTCCGTACCGCTCGATCGTCGATCGCGACAGTGGGTTCGACAGCCCACTGAGCTGCTCAGCCTTGAATCGGAAGCCGAGAAATCGTTGCACTCCACAACCACGGCGCTTTGAAACGGTGCTGCCACCATAGACGGGGTGTCCGGAAGTGTTTAGCGCTAGGAAAAAAGGGCCAAAAAACACGTGTCCAAATGTGTGCAAATTTTACGGGTTTGTGTTGTGTTTGTGTTCTCAGCGTGCAGAAGTTTGATGAAATGTGTTTTATGTTTGTTCGCAAAAATGTTAGTTGGCCCTTTCTTCCCAGTGTAGGCCACCACCAGAAGATTGGAGAGATGTACTTGTCAATTCGCTGCACAGCAACGAAAAAATCGCTGGATGCAGCTGTGCCTGGCACAGGCCACAAGGAGAGTTTCAGGTGCCACTTTGAAAGACGGTGCGAGAGATTTTGGACGCCGTCCTTTTGGAACGCAAAAAGAACCACTACGCACCAGTTGGGAGCGTCTACGGAGCATCCAAACCCTCCGCCGGTCGTGTTTGTTGGGTTAGGTTGTCCCTGCGCAACATTGCATGAATTGGAGAAAGGCAACAGAGAGCGTTCGGCACACGCAGCAGTCGCACGGCTAGACTGTAGGCACCAGGAGATCGGTTCGCAACGGCAGATCCCGGATACGTCCTTGTGTCGCCGTCGACGAGGAGGGGATGGGGCATGGGAGATATTCCCACAATCTGCGATGGCGAGGTGGGCAGCAATGCACCTTCTCTGCCGGTTCCCATTTCGATGGGTCCTGATCGTTGCTCTAGAACCTGAGCGAGGTTGCAGCTCTACACTTCCAGTGCCCTCAGGTCCAGAAAGAGAGGCTGCGCTCGTGTATTGGGCCATTCGAGAGCTGGGAACCAGATTGGGGGCGCGAGGTGCTTGGGAAGGGGCCAAATTCTGGACTGGAGTAGCTCAGGTTCAATGCATTGCCGAGCGCAGTGTACTTTGTCGCTCCCTTTGATTGCTTGTACGTAGCTGCTACATGCATATTAGGCACTTCGGGTAAATTTCAAGGACATCAAACAAGCAACTGATAAAAAATTCAGACTTCCAAGCAATTGTTTCGTTTAATTTGAGATGGAGAGGTACGTGATACGAATGTGACCTCATAGAAAAATTATTTCATGTAGCACTGCACGAAGGAAATCAACGCTAAGGGAGACATTCCGCCATGTTTGCGACATTTCAGTGATGCGTGACTTTCCCATACAGGCCTTCGGGTCTGGATAAGGTGAGACAAACCACATGGAGCCATTTCCGCATGGGCAGCTCATCCGGGTCTTCGCCGCCGATCACACCCCCGCGTTTGGGGCCAAGACGTGCATATCAACATACACAACTCAACATATGTCGCCGTCTGCAACGCCAACCATTG
The DNA here is from genome assembly GCA_905146915.1 of Ostreobium quekettii. NCBI lineage: Eukaryota > Viridiplantae > Chlorophyta > Ulvophyceae > Bryopsidales > Ostreobiaceae > Ostreobium > Ostreobium quekettii. The sequence goes on along the minus strand of CAJHUC010000620.1, from coordinate 20,196 downwards.
TAAAATGGCTAAACCATTGTGAAATGCCCTGCGGTGCTTTCCGCAGCCAAGTAACACCCCAGCTAACAGTCGCTATTGCACAGCAACGGGTTAAACAGCGTCAACCGCCTCAGGTACCTTCAGGGACACCCAAGAAGTGCTCGATGTGAAACGAGAAATGCTTGAATATTTTGTCGCCGCAGGGGACATCGCAGCTCCGAGGCCTGGATCCAGTTGTAGCGCTGGGTTTTGTAACCGTGCTTTGACTGGAGAAAAGCGCCGGTCCATCAACACAATTTCCAGTTTGAGTCATTGTATTTATATATACCTATTACACCAAATGTACATAATCATTCTGAGTGACGCACTCTGGCACAGTGAATGCACTGGATGAACACTAGGTTCTCCCAACGTCCTGGGAGCAGTATCTGATCTTAATTCCAAGAGTTGCTAATAGAAAACCGGAATTGTTGAAACGAAGATTTTGGAGAATGAGTTTGAAAGGAATGTATCCCCTGGGTTGATGACAACTCATGAGTTCTTGTAGTTTGAATTCCACAAATGGGTAATCGAGGCTGACAATGCCAGATTTGTGAATTGCTGAGCTCTTTTGCATATAGACTTTGAGTTGCTACGAGTTTCCATGATCATAGGACTATCGTCTTTCTCACCATGGGATGTCATGGAACCCCAAAATCGAAAACAATATGGGATCCGCACGAAAAGATAGAGCGACTAATCTCATGCCACGCCGGCCAGAGGGTCGGTGGTTTGGGGCTTTGGTTATCCGAAACAAGAAGATATCTTCACGCAAAAGTCGGTACACTGGCGCGCCCTGGGAAGCAAAAGCTCTCCTGGCATCGCCCGACGTGGCGATGTAGTGGGCAGCGAACATGCCATGAGGCTGCACCCAGCAGGCCCTCAGTATTGGGCCACAACGGGCCGTCTGTTCGCCGGACTTTCCGGGATTGGGCCATGGGAACTGTGGCGCGAAGGAGCCCCGGAGATGTGACGTGAATGGCGCTCTTGTCGTGTGGCTAGCTGTGCCGCGATCAGTGTGTATACGCAGATGCTCCTGTGCAGTCATCCATAACAAATGGGTGTCGGGACGCTATGGCGTGCGGCGTGCCATGGCATGGAGGGTGGATAGGTTTACGGAAATCAGCGATGGTGATGAGCAGAACCGACTTCCATTTCTGCCAACAGTCCAATGCAACGGGTGTTGATCGCCAGGCTTGAGCACAAAAAAATGCTGGCAGTGCTGCCCTTTTATCACCGCCAACTGCACTCGAGGGGTCTCTTTTGTGTGGGATCGTTCCAGATTCGCGATGACATTTCTCTTGACGGGATTACTGGCCCACTAACAGGGCCCCATGGGGGGTCCGGAGCAATTGGTAGCCAGTTCCGTGTACTAGCATTTGATATTCTTTTATCGATTCTCACTGATGTTTTGGAGAAACCCATTGTGCATTGCCTTCATTTTCAGCAAAATAAAAGCACTTGGGGCCCATGCGAGGCTCCGAATCAGACGCGATCATTTGATTCGGGATTGTTCCTGACACCAGCAAGACCACACCGTAGACGGCACACTTTGCTGCTCTGTGACGTGTTGCAGTATTGTGCAGCAAAGCCTACCTTCTATTTGGCCTCGGATGGCCTCGGGGGTTCCGATCTGTGGCATGGCTCCGACAGATTGCAATTTGGCATATTCAGGATAAGCCAATACTGTCTTTGTGAATGAAAACCTCCCCGCCAAGGGAATTTCGACAACAAATATCAACACGCTCGGCCCGTCGGCGATACGCTGCAATGGCCAGACCTCGACATCACCTTCGACATCAGCTGGACAGCCGTGTCTTGGATTTACCACTACATGCGATGGAATGCTTGCCTTTCGGCCATGGTCGTCCTCGGAAGCCTAAGATGTGCAATATGAGAATTCAATCCAAGAGATCCACCGAGCTCATCGCAGCACTTTCCATGGTTGCCAAATGCCCTTGAAGAGCTTTATTCTAGTCAGAAGAACCTGCAGCAAAGGTACAAGATTGAACAGTACAGAAAACAGGCTGCCACAAATTTTCAATTTCTGTCGTCCACGGCAAGTTCACGGCACAGATAGTCCTCGTCATGGAGCACCATGCATCATACTTCAGAATGAATTTCGGAGAATTTCCAGGAGATTCAGAATGCATGCAATTCATGGGAATTGCTACATTCTTTGTGCTAAATAGCACTGCTACACACACAAGGTACCTTTGAATATCAAAAGCCATTCTGCTAGCATATTACTAGCTGCGGGATTTCTGCTGTGGTGCATCTTCATGCGATGTGCATGGGCACCAGTGTCTCCGTGATACTTGAACTGCGTCAAAACAGTTACAGGAACGCCTCGAATTTCTATGGATCTCTCGGGTTGCCCTTGCAAGGGCGGTCATCATTCCTGAGCGAACACACCTGTATATAGGCATCAAGCACCGCAGTTATAGATGTAAGCGTATATCTAGATGTTGGTGCAACAAAAGCGAATATAGTTCACAGCCCGTGCAGGCTTGGTCTTTGCGTCTAGAGAGACTGCCATTTCTTCTGCCATACTTACGGCTGTCGACGTGCACAGATTGCACGATGGGGTCCCAGAAAATAATGCGTTCTCTAACCACGTTTTGGCACATTTCATCTCGTCTAGCTAACGCTCCCCGGAGTCCTTGAGTGGGTACTTACAATAAGTACACAGGTTCCATTATTATGCATATTTACGCCTATTTATGTCTTGGAACGTAAGAAATATATTTGATTCTAAATAGCCACAAATAGAGACGTGTTTAGCCCATGATCATCAAGCCTGAGCACGCACATCGATGTGGTTCAGCAGCGATTCGGTTCAATCTTGATGCAAAAACACTATAAATCAATAAAAAATGTCGACAGAATGTTGTGCAAACACGGCTGCCTGCACTTTTGTAATTGTCCACCAGTTGATACTAGGCGGGGGTGTGCGCAGTTGGGAATGGAAGCGTTTGCCTCGGCCGAAGCCAAGCCGGCAATGGGCCCAGGGAACCGGCGGTTGGTGGAAGTTGAAGGGTGTGGAGTATTCGAGTCGTCACAAAGGTCGTTGGAAGCTGCTACACTCGTTCTAACTCGCTGTGTGTAAAACGGGAAGGTGGAAAACGAAACCAGGAGGGTTTGTCGCAAAGCGCAGCTGCGCGGGCGTTGCTCCCAACGCCGTAACCGACGCCAAAAGTTGAGCCCAAAGCGAATGCGCACTAGAAAATGCTTAGAACATAGGAATTACCGTCTCTCGCTATCGCTCGGATGGTAACCTAGTAGAACGCCCCAAAGCCTCATGGCTCCAAAGCTGTAGAGGCCCTCAGACCTTGAAGACAGCCCAGAGCCCTCGGAAGGCTCCAAGCCAAACGGCCCACAGCCCTGACGGGGCTGAAAGCCACGACGCCCTGAAGGCCACGTGCCCAAAGGCTACGAGCCTCAAAGGCACAAAGAAGAGAGAGAGAGAGAGAGAGAGAGAGAGGGAGAGAGAGAGAGAGAGAGAGTGTTTGTGCGTGTGTGTGTCCGGCATGCAGAAGCTCGAGGTTGGAATGCGGCACACGTAGACTGCGGTTTCAGCATGTTCGGGGCATCAATCATGCAGATATGTCTGAGCAGACCAGTGGCAAGAGGATGAAATGAAAGAATGCGGGAAATAGGGATGTTTTCATACGCATGCTTCCCTGCGATCGCCTGCACAGTGCTCCGCTTCGTCTTGCCAAAGGCAATTTTAAGGATTGTAACAGCACGCATAACCTCGAACCTACCATGGACACCAAGGCAGGGATGGACATCCTTGAAAGCATGAACAAGTCAGTGGCAAATCGTCCCGCCACTTAACGAGCACCTCTGCGCCTGGTGTTTCGCTTGAACGAGTGCATGCGACTGGTCTACACGACAAACACGCGATCCATCAAATGCGGCGACGTGATCCAAGTTACCACGATTTTGGAGCGGATTGAAGACGCGATCGATTTTGCGCAGACCAGTCAATCCTTCGAAAGGAGGGATCTGAAGATGTCACGGGGAGATTGTCAATCACGATGTCCAGAACGTGCTGTTCTTCCTCCTGCCATTTTCCACTAAGTCTGTGACTCCACTTCTTGGTGCAAGCATGCTCTGGATTTCGTACCGCTCGCTCGTTGGCAGGCAGTTTTCAGGCCACTTTAAAAATTTGCTGATTGGCATGAAATTTGGGGACATGCATAATGTCCAGTGCCCGACACAATTGGGCACACATGTTCACATCTGGCAGATTGGTACACTTTGATGCATTGGTGTTTGCACAGTTTCACTGACGCAACAAGGAACCATGTTGCAGCAGTACCAGTGCGCCAGCATTAGCGCAATATTGGCGCAACCGTCAACACTTGTCAATATTGACATGTGGCCCATTGCTGAAGAGTAACTGGGAAGTGCGTAAATGCCAATGCAGCTGCAACGCTGCAGCAAGGTTTACCCTTTCCCAAGATGGAGAACATATGGACTTGTTTCATCACGTAACTTGGCTACTGTGGCCGTCGGCAACACTCAGTGTTAGTGGAGTAGATTAGAGATAGTGCTCCTGTACAGTGAAAGCTCATGCGTCCCTCAGTGACGCGCTCTCTCGTCTCTGCTGCCAAGACATCCTCATAGTCATAACTCATTCGTACATTGTTATGTAGTAAGGCAATGAGCTGGTCGTCCGCTTCCTATTTTGCCCGAGCAAAGCAGTGTCTATGATCAGTTCACTGAAATCTAATGCTAAACACAAACGCAAAAATCTATGATTCCACCAACTCCTAAGAGACTCCAGCACGACACTCTGCTGAACTGTCCAACCCCGGCCGAGCCTGGCCATGCAATGGGGGTCTTCCGGCCGGTCACGTCCCGGTAGTGCATGCCACCGCTGACTGGGATGGCGCCGGTGGCGCACAACACCGGGCGCGACTCCCAAGGCACACATCCCAGCATCGAACTCCCGTTACGGAGGCTCCAGCGAGAAGGTCGGCCCCGCGGCGTGGTGCAGCTGCTCCCGACAGGGTCCCAGAGCGGCAGCGGCCGGTCTCCAGTGCCGTGAGGGTCCACACGCATCGATCCCCCGCGGCCATTGCGGCCTGCGCTGCGCCGGCGACCGCCACCGCCGGTCGCAGGCGCCGCGGCCTCGAGATGCCGATGCCGAAATTGTGCTTCGCGGCGCTGTGCCCGAGGCGCGGAGGCCGCGAGGGGAACGCTTCCAGCAGGGCCACGACAGGTGGGTGGTCTGAGAATCGAATGTGTCTGTGATGGGTGGGTGGTGAAGAGAAGCTCTGGGGAGAAGACATGGGGACGACACAAGGGGGAATGGATCTTAGATTGAGGAGAGGACATCTTGGATTGAGAAAAGTTTTCTGGGGTTGGTGGTCGCGGAGCAGGGGCGGGGGGGAATCGGGGCGGGGTGAATGGAGGGCTGCGGTGTGCCGGCAACGCCTCGCGCGTGGGGGTGGACGAACTTGTCGGGGCTGCACGGGGATGCGGCAATTGGCTCGCGGGGCTGGCACCGAGGGGGCCAGGGGCGCTGCCCAGGGGCAGCGGCGGCGACGGCGGCGACGGAATTCGCGCACGGCGTTGGGAATGCGCTCTTCGAGGCGTCAGACGCACGCAGTAGGTTTGATTCATTGAACCCACTGACCATTGACTCACTGGCCACAGGTGGGGAGAGATGGAGGCCGGCGGCGGTGCGGCGGCAGCGAGGCGGCGAGCGCCGTGTTGGAAGTGACGGAGGTCATGACCGGCGGAGGGCGAGCGGCCTAACGCAGGTGGAGCAGGCAATCTTCTTCTGGGTGATGTGCGAGCACCTTCGCGAGGAAATCCGCGCCCAGAGAGCCCAGGTAGGGAACTCGGTCGCCTCCATGCAGCCGGACAGCCTCTTGCGGTCGCCCTGCGTGCGCGCGTTTTTCTTCCACTGCAACGACGCTAACGCCGAGGTGTTCATCCCGTCGAGGCCGGGTGCTGCATCGATGGATCCGCCAGGCTGCGCCGGGGGCCATCTGTGACGGGCCGTCGCGAATCCCGAGGCTGGGTCGCGCTGCGAGTGACGGCCTCCCTCTGGGGACGCTTTTTGCGCAGGAAGCGGTAGTCGGGGTCGAAGGGCGGCGGGGTGCGCAGGAGCAGGAGCGGGGACGGTGGCGCGACGGCAACTGCTGGGAGAGGGCTACGGCGACGGGATGCAATCAGCAGGGCACGACACCGCGACAGGTGGGTCACACCTGCGAGACGATCGTCGCGCCTGTTGTACGAGAGGGCAGCCAGAGAGGGCGTGTCCGGCCCGGTCACGCCAATGGCGACAACTGCCTTGCACAAATTGTGGTTTGTTGTGCATTTATCCGTTGTTCATGGCCTTATTAACGGTTCATTCTTCAAGCGCACGCTTTCGTCCCGATGCTGTGAAATGCACGATCGGAGTTATGGATTCACTGTGCACGTGGGACAAAATCTGACAATTTGTTGCATATTTTCAAGTAAACTACGGAAATACTATCAATCCGGGCGTCCCACCACGATGGCACGACCCGCGGGTGCATAATATAATGTCACAGCGCAATACCCCAACTGGTCATGAATTATCCACGTTCACGCATACCTGAAACTCAGTGGCAACGCCGCCAGCCACAATCCCAACGGTGCCTTCACATATCAGTACTCTGTATGCATTCATGACCTCTGAGCACCGCAGTATCCTAATATGGCTAGCATTGCCATATGTACTATTGAACTTCATATCCTTGTCCATGGCAAGCGCCAAGAGCCAGTATAGGTCACGGGGAACGTGAATACGGCCTGCATAAACCAACGCAGACGCCTAGATTCATACTTTTCATGCTGCAATTTCACTAAATTTTGACCGTGAACATGTATTTTTGTGGTGATGTACTTTAACAGTCGAGGCCGGTGATGCCACTGCAGAAGTGGCTCGCGTGGCTGAGGCCGAGGCGAGGACGGCAGCGCCAGGAGGCCACAGCCAACTCCGCCGCAGGTGGGTGGTCAATGGATTAAGTGGTATATTGCGCCTTGCCAATTGCCGGATACGTGTGGGAGGGGCCAGGCGTGTCTGGGCGCTCCAGCGACTCGACGATTGGCGCGTGACGGCGGCGCCCAGGCTTGTTATTAACCCCGCAAAGCAAACGGATTTGCGTTTTTACGGATAAAATCAGTTTTTGTTCTTCACGCGTAAGATGCATAAAATACTTAAATAAAGCGTAAATGCCCGCCGGGGCAAAGTCAGTACATATAGACATGCAGAGTCTGGCTAGTGGCAACCAGACGACTTGGAGTGGGCAGAAAGCGAATTTCTCTTCGACGGCGTCGTTGCCCTTGCCGAGGGCCGTGTGTAAGCTATGTTCCGCGCGCTCGAAGGGGCGGAGGACTGATCATTATAAGCGACTTTCAACACGTACCCTAGGTGTCCCAACGAGCCACAAAACCGTAAACAAAGACGTGAAAATAGCCCCTTTTGAAAATTTGCGATTTTACGCGTAAACACGTGAACGTGAAGACGTGAAACCCATGAACTGTTTCGAACAGGTGGCAATAAGTGGAGGCCTCTCCTGGCAGCGTGCACTTGCAGCTGCCGGACTGTGAGCTTCGACGACCCGTGGGCAATGGAGGACGCTGTACGGGAGGGCCAGAAGGGATCGCAAGGCTGGCAAAGGGCGGACATCCCCATGGAAGATGAGGCGCTCGCCTTCTGGGCTGGGAGCGCCTCCCTGCGTGAGAGGAACAGCGCCAGGAGATCCAAGGTGGGGGACTCGGGACGGCTGCGTCAGAGTTGGGCATCCTCACGCAACGAATTGCACATGCGAGGGTGGATAAATCTTGTTGCGGTCGTTTACGCATCAATACGACCTCTCACTTGTAAAGAAACTGTCATTTCGTTTACAATCGTGTACAATCGCATAAAAATGGAACACAATTTAGAAGGCTGTTGCTTGATATACGATTGAAATCGTGCGAAACCTTTTTCTTTATTATGCTGTATGTGGTGGTAAGGTGTATCACTTTCTTGTATCTGCACAAACTAGCCGATTTTAGCAATGTGTACTTTGGGATCAGTACACGATTGGTATCCGACTTGTACGTGACTTTCACACGCACACTGTGCCACGCAATTTTGAGGACCGTATAAGTCGGCCAAGTTTTTGCTGGCGGCTGGGATGTCCTAGCAGCCTTCTGGGATGTGCCGGCGCAAATCCTGAGGCTGGGCCGCCCAGCAAGTGACGGCCATTTTCTGGGTGTGCCTTTGCGCAGTACGCAACGGCGGGGATCGAAGGGCGACTGGGCGCGCAGGTGGAGGGACTGCAGCGCCCCGGCGACTACCGGGAGAGCGCCGCGGCCCATCCATGGGGATGCCAGGAGGTACGCCCAGAGCTGCCACAGGTGGGTCACACTTGCGAGACTATCGCCCAGCCAGGTGTATGGGAGGGCGCCCTGGGAACAGGGTTCTAGCCCAGTCACACAAAATGTGACTCGCCGTTGGTGACAATGGTGCTGCTTATGTTGCAGTTTTTATATTGCGTATATTGTTGGCCAGATTGTGCGGATGCAATAAACTATTGTTTTCAGGAGTTGGAAGGAATGTTTTCATGAGCCCTGTTTCTATCTGGGGTGGGAGAGGATTGCGAAATATTGCAGAGACCAAGATTTCAGCATGCGGCCAATAGCACCACTCTCGTGCTGCGACCGGCGCCCTTAACTTACAACTTGACCTCATGTGATCCATAGTAGTGCGCCCCTTGGGCATGACTTTCTCGGCCGACAGGTTGTGTGCTAATGCAGGCCGATATGCACATCCGAGCGTTCCATGGTGCAATCTCAGATGCTGAATTTTCGAGGGGGGTTGCTGCAGAGGAGCGCATCCAGGTGGCCATCATCTCAACGACAGCTTGTACTATGCCTTACCAGTCACCCGTCGATAAAATATTAGAGCGTCTTTTCTCTCTGGAGCCTGCAGCTTACCACACATCAGTTAGTCATTGAAGAGCGCAGCCGCTTGGGCATGATCATTGTGAGGGTATTCGAACACGTTCTCGTCCCTATACCCAAATATTGGTCTTTGTGGAAAAGTCAGGGCATCGACTCAGGCAGGATGGAAGTTTCATGGTGTTATTTGGTGGTGCACGACGCCCACATCATCAGAGTCGTATCGATGAATCCGCCTTACAAGGAAGCATCGCCGACAAGTATCAATTTTGTTTTTGACGTGATATATGTAAAATTTTGCCAAGAAAAAACGCTCTAGGTGGTGCATACTCTTTGTGTTATGTACTTTACTCTATATAACGTTACTTTAAAAAGTGTACAACTTTTGTCTGTTCTCGCTCCAATGCAAGTATACGATCATAGCGATAGATCGACTTTAATCGCTTGATGGGAATAACAACAAGTAAACCCGTGAGTGATGACTAGATACAAGAAAAGAACAACCTAGAGGCTAGGTGCTGTAACATCGTGCGGCGAGAATGATGCATTGCACGTGAGCGGCTAAACAAAGCGTATGTGAGCTGAGATCGCTGATTTTGCCTTCGCTTCGGTTGCAAATACACACGTACAATATCCGAGAGTAAGCAATGTGCATTGCTTTGCGATTGCTTGAAGTTATATCACGCATAAATTGGCGGAAAAACGCGGTCGTGAGTGGGCACAAATGGCACAGCATTGTACACAATATGTTCAATTGTCGAAATATTGGCTGAAAGATTTGGCAGCCGCGACTGTTTTCCCGAAACCGGCTGAGGTGTGTGGCTGTGTGCTTTTGCAGTCGCAAATCCCGGCATTGGGCTTCGAAACGGGGGCCGCTGCCTCGGATGATCGCGGCACCCCAAGCGCTGAGAGGTTGCTTCGCGATAGGGTGTCGCATCTGGAAGCAGATTTGGGCATCAAGCAGGCGCAGAAGGAGAAAGAGTTGATGCAGCTTCACCTGCGCTTGCAGGGCTCGGAGTTGAAGAATGCGCAGCTAAAATCAACCATCAACGATCTGCAGGCACGGCTGGCGGTAGAGGAAGGTGTCAGCAGCGAAATTCTGGGTCTGCTCCAAGATGCCTATGCCAAAGCCGCTGGCACCAAGGTGGATGCACGGTCGGAGTCGGTGGAGGCTCGTTGTAAATGCGCGCATGGTGGCCAGGTGGTAACTTCGTGCATACCTTCTTCCAGTCGAGCTCCTTCAGCGTCGACCAGCAGTGCGCCTGGGAGTGAAGCGCTGCCTTTGGAGGGCACAAATGTACCCAAAACTACATTTAAATCAGTCGGAAAAGTGAGGTTGGAGAAGGCCGAAACTGAAATGACGCTCTCTGCTGCAAAGGAAGCCCTCAGCGCAGTCAAGGCAGCAAAGGGTGAGTTGCATCGAATTTCTGTTGATTGCCAATCTTGTCGTTGCTGTGCAGTAGCGGCTTCCAATTTACACTTCTGAATTTGAGCGTTCCAACATTGAATGCGCACACTACATTCGCAGCAATTCTGAATTTAAGCTATTTGAGATCTCAAGAAAGCCCGTGTCTTTGATTTTGAAACGAATGTTCAAGTTTCCGAATCGCGGGAGGCCAATGGCACAGCGCTTTGTGATGTCGCGACCATCCAGAGATTTCTGAGATCTCGACATTCCAAAATCGTGCGCGCAACAGCATTCAACGCCAATGTACAGCAGTTTCCTGTAACAATGATTTGGGAAGAGATGAAGCTCAATCGCGGACGCGGTTAGGGCGGCTTCTGAAAAGCGCCCTGTGTCGTGGCGCTGAACTTTGTTGTGGAACGATCCAGGAGGGCCATCTGCGCGGCCATCGCCACAGCCAGCTGCACAGCCATCTGAGCGGCCATCGCCACAGCCAACTGCGCGGCCATCGCCACAGCCATCTGCGCGGCCATCGCCACAGCCAACCGCACAGAAATCTGCGCAGCCATCTCCACAGCCATCTGCAAGGCCATCTGCGCGGCCTTCGGCACCACCATCGGCACCGCCGCCGCCGGAAAGGAAAACAGCACCGGCTGGCAGGACACGCCGCGGAGTGGTTTACAAGCCAGCCGTGAGTGCTCAGTCTTACCTCGCAAAAGGGACACGTTATGTGTTGCACAGAATCCAGATCGCGTTCCGCATCTTCGTTTTCGATTGCACATGCGTTTTCAGTGTATGGGCTTCTCATGATGGTGGTATGATAACATTACAATCAACCAATCATTTTGAGTCAAAATATTGTGATGATGATTAGTCTCCATGAAGGGTGTTGCATATCAAGGTGAGGAGATTGGTGTCAACTCTTTATTTCGCCATATGGAAGAGCTTACCGTGGTTTTTTCAATAACATATTCAGACACTGCTGCTGTCCAGTGAATCACTTCTTTTTAAGATGGAAAGCCTCAGATTCACAATGCTCATTGTCACCAAACCGTTTCAAACCTCTGCATGCAATCTTGAGGCGGATCAACTCATAAATGACCAAAAAATACAAGAGAAACAATTATTTCGACGTCATTTTTTAAAAAGCATTAGTATTGCAATATTGCAATCAAGATCAAAAGCGTAAACAACGCCTTCCACCCTTGGGATTCCCGCGAGTCGTGGCCCACACGCGCAAAAACCGAAATGAACATGAATGCGGTCGTTCCCATCAGCATACGATTTCATGTGGTCCGTATCCAGGGAATATTCTCTCCGCATACTGGGTACGGTGTTTCCCTATTTTAGGTACATGCAAAGGTGGGGTAATATCCTAGAAACGCAAAATTTTCCGATGTCCCTCGGACATACCAGTGCTCCCTGTTGTTCAATCGGCGACGCGAGCCATTGGGCGCGATGATCACACATATCTCGACCTGATCCGCAGGTCGTCGAGATGTTTCAACTGGTGCGGAAGGATCTCGTCCCGGACGTGGGTCAGACGGGGCGGAAGTTGCACATCGCCGGCCAAGCCACCTCGCAAGACCGGCGGCAGCTCATTCAGGAGATGACGGCCAAGAGCAGCCACCTGGCCAAGGTGGCCGAGGAGGTGGTGCTGCTGGGCCCCATGGTCGAAGAACTCGGCGCCCGCATTTCAAAGTTCAGGGCCGAGGACATGGGGCAACTCCTGCGCTTCGTCCAGGAAATTGACGACAGCCTGGACCTATTGGCGGACGAGGCCACGGTGCTCCGGCACTTCGAGTGGCCCGTCCAGAAGCACGACATCCTCCGGGAGGCTGCCGGGCTGCACAGGGAGCTCGCCGACAAGAGGAGCACCTTGCTGCGCTGGCGGCGCGGCGGTCCAAGGCGGGAGGACGCGCGACAAAGCATCCAGAGCTACATGGTGAGTGTCGCCGCCCACCGGCAGGAGCTGACGTTTGTGCGTTGCCAAATGCGCAGTCATTTGGCACCAATTGATGCCATGTCACCTAAATTTGGCCATCGAAATCGCTGCGGTGGAGCGACTTCAGGTCAAAATGGCGTGCTCCTTTGCATGGGCAATATGGTGTTTTACGTTAGTTGGATGTAATGGATTGGCTCCACGAACAGTGTGCGCAGGGCTCCCGTGTCGAGCGTAGCATCTGGCCCTGTGTTTCCTCGATGGTGGTGAGACTTGCCGCATGGAGTGCGGCATTGGCGTCCTGTTCTCAGTCTGTGTGCTCACTTCTTGCGCAGGATAAATTTCAAGACAGGATGCTGAAAATCAAACAAACCAAGGAGTCCACCCAGACACGTTTCCAGCAGCACAAGGTGCCCTGGGACTCTGAAGTATTCGAAGATGTAATGGTAGCATCATTGAACGTTGTTGGATTGTACATGGAAATCGCCCTGGAGGAAGCTGATGAGGCACTGGCCTCAAATCAGCCTGAGGCCAGAAGAATGCGCGCAGCCCGGTCTGTGCTGACAGGTGCGCAATTGCAAAAATGTGAGTCTGATTAAATGCGCTCTTTTTGCGCCCATCCCTCATTATTCCAATGCATTATTACAATGCGATTTATTCTGCGGCCAAGACGCCCGTGGCAAGGGGATCCCCATGAATGAGGATGGCGATGATGGCAGGGATCCCCTTGAGACAATCTTAATTTCTGACTGCCTTTAATTATTTTTGTCATGCAGCGACGATAAAGTTCGCCTTCAAGGCTCACCAGGACATTGGCGGTTTCGACGATACCTGCTCCGGCCGATTTGATCGAGTCGCCCAGCTATATCGGAGTTTGCTGGCCGCCAGCGAGGGTCGAGGGAGCGGTGATGGCGAATGTTCAGGTGTTCGCAGCTGAAGGGAGCGCCGGCAGAGGCAGTGGTCTTATTGCATGGTGTCTTGTGTGGTGCGCTGGGAAGAGCTCGTTGAACAAGTTGCGTGGGTTTCAGAAACACGTAAATGGCCGCATGGACGGTCGTTCGATGTTCCCGCCAAGCTGGGGTGGTCCCTTTTCCACAAAAAGGCGTTGTACTTCGCCCGTCGCCAAATGCTTCCCTCGAGCTCCTGCAACAAAGCAACGCCCTCCCGATCGTGGAAATGTTATCCCTGGCGTTAGTCACCTGTTCGCCGCTGGCATGGCGACCCCGACCAGTTGGTGTTGCCTCAATTGTTGCATTTAGCGCGTGCTGGACAGCGCACTGCCAGACTCTGCAAGCAGTCTAGACACCCTCGTGGCGCGGTACGGGCCATTGCGGTCATGTCTGTTACTTGCACCATAAATTTTACCGCTTTTACGTTATTACAGACAAGATTGAGTGTTACGTTTTAACCGTAAACAGGCGTGCAAATACGTAATGGAAACCGTAACTACATACTTGGGTGCATGAAGACAGTGCATACAGCCACATGGATTCCAAGGAGTGGCAGCCAGAAGCTCTGAAATGGACACAAAATGAACTTCCATTTGACGACGCTGCTGCCTTTGCTGAGGGGGAGGTGGACGTTGTGATTGCGTATGGTCGAGGAGGAGGCATTCATGGATTGCGAGCGACTTCCATTGCAATTACACGAGTTATATCCTGGGTGTCCCAGCAAGCCACCGAAACGCAAATGCAGCCACAAAATCAGCTCCTTTTGCAAATTTAGGTTCTGGCACATAAAGCCCTAAAGACAGAAAACATAAAAGCAGGCTCAAATAAAAATCTATGTGTTTTCAGGCGCCTTTGCGTCGGTGCTGTCACCCCAGCACAAGCGAGGGCTGCAGTGAAACCCGTCCCTCTTCGATCCAGCCATGGCGTTGCTTTTTGTTGCAGCTCCGCATTTTGTCAACGTCACTGTTTCTTTATTGTCGCTCCTTGGCGCGTGCAACGGCAATCGCGCTGCATCGTGCCATTGCACCTCATGCATTCTCACTTTGCGCATCGGCCCCTAAATCACGGAATGCCACAGGCCAGTGCTAATACTTTGTGGCGGTTGTCATATCGCGGTGACGTGACAACTAGCTGTGCACTCATGCGGTCCTTTCTTTCCTAGCACGATTGCACGTTATGGTACATGTGCACATTGCGAAATACAATCGCATGGCTCACCTGAGCCTGCAGGCAGCTGCAGGAGCGTCAACGGTCACATCAATAAATTGACGATGCAATGGCAGGTTGGAATGTACGCAAACTGTTGTTCCAATCACCGCCCTCAAAACGCGCATCACTCTACCAAAATGTATGCTAAGATTCCTGCTGTTAGCCCAGCTTGAGCTTGCTCCTCATCCTCGTTGGTTTTTGCTCGTCGCGCATTCAACTCCGCCTGTTGTCCCCATTCCTTCCTCCCTGGTCAATGCCACCGACGCCTCCGACGCCTCCTCCGGGCCCTTCGAGGTAAATCCCGCCGACGCTTTTAACTAGCAACCAGCCTTCCAACCCCTTCCCGCGGCGTCGCAGGAGGCTGCGACGCCCTTCCTGCGATGTCGCAGGAGATTAAGGCCTTCTATGGGATGAGTGGTTCCAGCCTGCCGCCAAAATGACAAAAATAGATGTGTCCACACTGTCTCGCGCACTGTCGCTCTCAAGGCGGACGGGTCATAGACGTGTCCCTGGAGCTGTTCGGCAAGGCCTTGGAAATTTTGGCGAAGACCTTTAAAACTTCCAAAATGTTAGCTTGGATCACGGGGCTCAAAGTTTCGGCTTGTCGCCCGCACTTATCCGTTCTCCACAAAATCAGCTTTGCTTGGTAAACTTGTAACCGTTATGGTGCAATACAGAACGAAAACGAAAAATGATTCCTCTGTCTCAAGGTAAATGAAACAGTTTGTTTGGAAGGACATATTTATGCCACAGACTTACTTTTTTCTGAAAATTGGCTAGGGAAGTACTCGAATCTATAATATGCGTCAAATTCTTGTACAGAACCGATAAATATTGCTTAAACGGCTGCATTTTGAGCCCACAGGATTGTTCCGAAAAATCCAATTTCTCACGCTGGCGGCCCGCCTTCCCGAAATGGCCCTTCGACCAGGTCGTTTTGCGACTGTCAGTGCGCTCCGCAGATTGGATATCTGTGGCCGCCGCGCTGGCTGCAGTTCCGAGGCGTTCCTCTAGAATCGTAGAGGCCGCTTAACCGTGTTCCGTACCTCTCGATCATGGATCGCGACAGTGGGTTCGACGGCCCACTGAGCTTTTTGGCCTTGAGTCGGAAGCCGAGAAATCGGTGAACTCCACAACCACGGCGTTTTGAAAAGGGACTGCCAACATGGACGGGGTGGCCGGAAGTGCTTAGCGCTAGGACAAAAGGGCCGAAAAACACGTGTCCAAACGTGTGCAAATTTTACGGGGCTATGTTGTTTTTGTGTTCTCAGCGTGCGGGAATTTGATGAAATGTGTTTTATGTTTGTTCGCAAAAATGTTAGTTGGGCCTTTTTTTCTAGTGTAGGCCACCACCAGAAGTTTGGAGAGATGCGATTGTCAATTCGCTGCACAGCAACGAAAAAATCGCTGGATGCGGCTGTGCCTGGCACAGGCCACAAGTAGAGTTTCAGGTGCCGTTCAAGACGCTTTGAAAGACGGTGCGAGAGATTTTGGACGCCGTCCTTGTGGAACGCAAAGGAGCCACTACTCACCACTTGGGAGCGTCGATGGAGCATCCAAACCTCCGTCGGTCGTGTTTGTTGGGTTAGTTTGTCCTTGCGCTAACATTGCAATAATTGGAGGAAGGCAACAGAGAGCGTTCGGCGCACGCAGCAGTCTCACGGCTAAGCTACAGACACCAGGAGACCGGTTGGCAACGGCAGATACCAGATATGTTCTTGTGTCGCCGTGGACGAAGCGGGGATGGGACGCGGTGGAGATTTCCACAATCTGCGATGGCGAGGCGGGCAGCCATGCGCCATCTCTGCCGGCTCCCCATCTCGATGGGTGCCGATCGTTGCACTCAATGAGTTAAACAGCGTCAACCGCCTCAGGTACCTTCAGGGACAACCAAGAAGTGCTCGATGTGAAACGAGAAATGCGTGAATGTTTTGTCGCCGCAGGGGACATCGCAGCTCCGAGGCCTGGCTCCAGTTGTAGCTATGGGCCTTGCAACCGTGCTTTGACTGGAGAAAAGCGCCGGTCGATCAAGACAATTGCTAATTTGAATTATTTTATTCCTATCAACCTATTACACTAAATGTGCATAATCACTCTGAGTGACGCACTCTGGCACAGTGAATGCACCGGATGAACTCTAGGTTCTCTGAACGTTCTGGGAGCAGTATCTGATCTCAATTCCAAGAGTTGGTAAGAGAAAACCGGAATTGTTGAAACGAAGATTTTTGAGAATGAGTTTGAAAGGAATGTATCCCCTGGGTTGATGACAACTCATGAGTTCTTGTACTTTGATTTCCACAAATGGGTAATCGAGGCTGATAATGCCAGATTTGTGAATTTCTGAGCTCTTTTGCATATAGACTTTGAGATGCTACGAGTTCCCATGATCATAGGACCATCGTTTTCCTCATCATGGGTTTTCACGGAACCCCAAAATTGGAATAAAGATGGGATCCACACGAAAAGATAGAGCGACTATTCTCATGCCACGCCGGCCAGAGGGTCGGTGGTTTAGGGCTTAGGTTATCCGAAACAAGAATATGTCTTCACGCAAAAATCGGAGCGAGTAAAATGTGTGCCCCCAGTACACTGGCGCCCCCTGGGAAGCAAAAGCTCTACTGGCATCGCCCGACGTGGCGATGTACCGGGCAGCGAACATGCCATGAGGCTGCGCCCAGCAGGCCCTCAGTATTGGGCCACAACGGGCCGCTCTGTCTGCCGGACTTTCCGGGATTGGGGCCACGGGAACTGTGGCAGCGAAGAAGCCCCGGAGCTGTGACGTGAGTGGCGCTCTCGTCGCGTGGCTAGCTGTCCCGTGATCAGTGTGTATACGCAGATGCTCCCATGCGGTCATCCACACAAAATGGGTTTCCGGACGCTGTGGCGTGCGGCGTGCCATGGCATGGAGGGTGGATAGGCTTTTACGGAAATCGGCGATGGTGATGAGCAGAACCGACTTCCATTTCCGCCAACAGTCCAATGCAACGGGTGTTGATCGCTAGGCTTGAGCGTGAACAATGCTGGCAGTGCTGCCCTTCTATCACCGCCAAGTGCACTGGAGGGGTCCCACTCGTGTGTGGTCGTTCTAGACTCGCGATGCCACTTTTCTTGACGAGATTACCAGGCCACTGACAGGGCCCCATGGCGGTCTGGAGTAATTAGTATCCAGTTCCGTGTACTACCATTTGATCTGCTCTTATCGATTGTCAGCGAAGTTTTTGGTAGGTTTGGGCAATTGTGCATTGTTTTCATTTTCCTTTTCGACATCACCTTCGACATCAGCTGGACCGCCGTGTCTTGGATTTACCACTACATGCAATGGAATGCTTGCCTTTCACCCACGGTCGTCCTCGTAAGCGTAAGATATGCAATATGAGAGTTCAATCCAAGGAATTCACCGAGCCCATCGCAGCACTTTCCATGGTTGCTAACTGCCCTTGAAGAGCTTTATTCTAGGCAGAAGAATCTGAAGCAGAGGTTCAAGATTGAACAGTACAGAAAACGGGCTGCCACAAATTTTCAATTTCTGTCGTCCACGGCAAGTCCACGGCACAGATAGTCCTCGTCATGGCGCACCATGCATCAAAATGGAATTTTGAAGATTTCCAAGAGATTCAGGATACATGCAATTCATAGGAATTGCTACATTCTTTGTGCTAAATAGGACTGCTACACACACAAGTTACATTTGAATATCAAAAGCCATTCTGCTAGCATATTCCTAGCTGCTGGCTTTCTGCTGTGGTGCATCTTCACGCGCCCGCACATTGGCACCAGATCTCCATGATACTTGAACTGCGTCAGAACAGTTACAGGAACACCTCGCATTTCTATGGATCTCTCGGGTTATCCTTGCAAGGCCGGGCATCAGTCCTGAGCGAACACACCTGTATATAAGCATCAAGCACCGCAGGTACAGCTGCAAGCGTAAATCTAGATGTTGGTGCAACAACAGCGAAGATAGTTCACAGCACGTGCAGGCTTGGTCTTTGCGTTTGGAGAAACGGCCATTTTTTCGGCCACATTTACGGCTGTCCACGTGCTGTGATGATTTCCCAGCCAATAGCGAGATCGCCAACCTCGTTTTTTGCACATTTCAGCTCGTCTAGCTGACGCTCCCCGGATTCCTTGAGTGGGTACTTACTGTCTTTAAGTACACAGGTTCTATTATTATGCACTTTTGCGCCTATTTACGCGTTAAAACATAAGAAACATTTTTGCTTCTAAATGGCCATAAGAAGAGACGTGCTTAACCCATGATGGTCAAGCCATCGATGTGAGTCAGCAGCGCATCGGTTCAATGCTGATGCAAAAACATTAAAAATCAATAAAACTGCTGACGAAACGTTGTCCGAATAATTCTGCCTGCATTTATGCAATTATCCACCAGTTGATACTAGCAGATTTTTCTGAGCGGAGTGCTGAGTTTTTCCTCTCTACAATTGATGGCGGATTCAACAATAGTCAGATATAACACCCCCTTCCTGCGCCTCAGTCAATAGCCTTGATACCAACATGTAAAATCAAAATAAAGTTGGAAATTCTGGTCGCATCTGTATGCAATCATTTGTTGAGGCTGAGATTTGCAACAATTTTGAAACGCTCGATATATATATATATGCCATGTACGCCATGCCGCATAATATATATATATATATATATATATATATATATATATATATATATATATATATCATCGTCTTCTTGGTTTATTCCAGGAGCGTCATTTAAGGCGCTGGTTTGGATCCCGGGCTACGCCATGCTGCATCATGCAGTATCTTTAAATCACATCAGGAGAAGCGAAGAATCAATGAGCACTGCCGAAAATATATCAAGAAATCTGGATGGAGTTACAGCAGCGTTGTAAGGCCTTTCTGCAACGAGTTATTGAAGCGCTACATGTCAATGTTGCTCTAACTCCCACGCACCACCACTGTTTTAACAAGTAACAATGGCCGTAATTTGGATTCGCGAATTTGGTAATTGATAACATGTTGGAATTCATGTCCTATATCATCAATGGCATCAGGGGCAAGAATAGCGGTGGAGTGCTGATGCGCAAGGCTTGGATCAGCATGGACAGGGAGCGCATCAACAAATTCGCTGCAGCGAGACTCATCAATGGTTCTGCAACTCCATCTCGATTTGCAGATGTACACTTTCGTGCTTCTTTTATACCAATACAAAGGACCATCAGAAGACATACTCATAAGAATCTCGTTTTCGCTTGGATATTGTATTCTCATTCATTGCCTTCATGGATATAAAGTGATTCAAGGATACAATGTTGGAATCATCCCACTCTGCACTTCCAACAATCTGCATATTCATATTCATATTGCATTCATATGGTATGTTGAAATCCCAGTTTTCCATATACGCAAGCGATATTTTCTGCCAGAACTTCAAGAAAACTTAGATGTATTCTCACACGCGTATCTGACATGCCCATATCTGCTCACCCTCTATCGCAACAGGAGCAGCATTGCGCTTCCTCAGTGGGTATCTCAGGGCTTCCAAGTGAGCACAGTGCCGTTTTTGAATCGACCTCGTGGGTCTCATTCACGACTTCAATGCTCGCGAGACGTGCCTCTTCGTAGTCACCACAGAGGCTTATCGGTGGAACCATTGAAAAATTCCTCACGGGTACCCCCAAGGTGTCTGTACCCTGCAATAATCGAGAAGCGGAAAAGTGACTTGCTCTATCGTAACAAAGCTCAGAATATGAATATTAC